>OX381705.1:88322820-88537699 GCA_947462335.1 Harmothoe impar
CCCTGTCACCGCCGCTAACGCCACCTTCCCCTCCGCACGCGTACATGCCGCGCGGTGCCAGTCCGCCCGCATTAGCGTCGGCATCCTTTCCCGTGTACTCACACCGATTCGGCCGTATTTTAGATCTCATAACGTTCTCGTTAACGATTGCCCGACGCCCAAATTGAATTAGGAGCGGCATGGCCCGCCTGTCTGCCTGCATGCCTGATCGTAGTGCCCGCCCCGCCCGCCCGCCTCCCCGCGCTGATGGCAGCAGCAGGACGACTCGTACCCAGGTGGCACCGGGGATGTTAAGCCACACACCGTGGAGGAAGCATGCGGCAGGGAGGACGACGAGTTGCTCCCACGGGAAGCAATTTGGCGACAGTTATCGTCCACTTCATTCCATCGGTCCCTTGGCAGGTGCCCCCGGAATTAATTGTGGATCATCCGCCGTCATGTGTCCTACCTCCTCCTCATCTGTCCTGCTTTTCGGAGATCCAGATATTTCACATAATATTGCTGGCACTATGCTCATGTGATGCCGTGAGCAGGTGTTGTAAACGTTGCTTTCTGATGGCTTCTGCTACACGTATCTTGTCGTGTATTCATTTACGCTTTACGCCTTTACTCAGCCACCCATGGGGGTTGGAGAGGAGGGTGAGGGTTATCACTTGACCATCAGGGGCTCGTTAAGCACGCCCGACGCCCCAGTGGTGTGAAGCCGCGCGCCGCCCGGACATTACCCGCCCTTCGGCCCGATAGTCGGGGTGGCCTCTCACGGGGCGGGCGTGGTGCAATACCCTCCTCTGACAGCTGATCAGTCCATCACACCCGGCCTCATCCCCGCTGTTCCCCGCCCATGGAGATTAGTTCCAGTACCTCCGCCTCACCCCTCCCACCTCCCCCAACTCAGCCCGCGCCTGTTTAAAACAGCCCCGGTCTAAGGGGATTCCCACTTGTCTCTATTAGGCGGGTACCGGGTAATTGCAAACTGTTGTCGTATAATGTTGCAGCCTCCCGCTGCACTCTCAATTGGCCTCAAAACAAAAGCCAACTCTCTCTTCCCCTATCCCTTTCAATCTCCAAATTCACAACGATCCTAATATAAAGCTGTGAACACACAATGAATAATGACCTTCCAGAATAGATCTACCCTTTGATAACGGTCTATGGGAATATCAATATGGGAAGCCATATTGAGAAGAATGAAGGAATGGACCAGACCCCGGGTTGGGAGAAGGGGTTTAGGGGATGGGGTGGTCCCTATAACCCTATTGGCGCTACACAGCAAATTGAGCTGTCAGTGTGAGCGGCCTGGTCGGGCGTGGTCAGCGGGGTTACTCCAGCATGAAGACTGACCACACTCCAGGGTGGGCGCGGCCTGCACACCCACACACCCGCGCCCTGTCCGGAAAATTGCCAACTAGTCACTGTCTAAAGAGATTTGTGTAAGACGCAAATGCAGCTTTCATGGGAGGAGGGCGTCTGGGGGAGGGTAATGTGGGGGAAACTCCCCACAGACCACGGGGTCGTGTGACAAGTAAAGGGTTGACATGGTGGGGTGGGGTTAGTGAGAGGAGGCACTAGGGTTTCACGGTGTACAGGTTGGTGCCGCGGAAAATCCCTCCAATCCAGCCACTTTACCTCCTTTCGTGCCAGTCCATGTTTGGTCGGGTTTCTATGGCGTCGTTAATGTGCTTCTATTCAACCACAAATCGGGTTCAAGCTCACAGACAACAATGCCAAATTATTTTCAATGGCTTCTTCATTATCGAGACCCACTTTACCCTGTGATTTGTAGAAGGTGGGAATTTTGGATTACATAACTAAACACATGAGGTTAAATCATCCTACGTTCTCTCCATTTAAAAATAATTACTCGTGAACGTTAGTTCAGGGTGTGGAAAATAATCCATGTACATTGTTCATACATACACGCGATTGATATTATATACTTGCTTGTATTTATGAGAGAACAGTGAGTCTGCTCCTCTCTCTATATAATTATAGAGCCTGACGTGCCAGAAGTATCGTATGTGTAGGATATAAATAGTTCACATTTTATATGATTCATAATATTACCAGTGTACCACACATGTTACCGTATACAATTACCATACCGGTTTGTAATGCTATATATGTGGCTGTGTGCACTGATATTATGATAACATCTCCAGCCAACTCACACATCCATGAGTGACGATTCTAGACTAGTTTTTATATGACTTCTCAATAGGGATGTTTCAATAAAACGCTTACAGTGATTTCACTATAATAACGCAAGGATCATATTCAAGCAGCATCTGGGTTATATCGCTATGCATGAACACAGGTGTAAACAGGTACTGGAGGAAGGATCCAGGTCAGAGGCTACAGGCTCTGCCCATCCCCAACATCCAGGTGTATATATAATACAGTCCAAGCGACATGACCCATCCTCCTGCATCCTATGGTGAATATACACGTATGACCCCCCCCCCCCCCCCCCCTCCCTGCACACAGTCCCACTCAGACAGTCCTTGTCTGTCCAGTCAGGTCGTGGGTGGGTGCAGGTTATGGTGCATGGTGAGTGGGTGCCGGAGGAGGATGGGGTGGGGGGCCGGGCTTGCATGTATCTATGTGCGCTGATGAGGCGCTGTAAACTGCAAGTTGGGCCCCCAGGCTATAAACTATAAAACATCGTGGATGCTCACGGGGCAGCGCCCATCGGCTTGCCAGGCACGTACTCCGCATCTCGTCCCGGCCCCGGCGCCGACCACGCCGCCGCCGACGTCGCGCCAAGTCGGGCGAACATTAGCCGTGACAAGTGGCCTTATTCCGTCAGTATGGGTCAAGGCAGTTTGTGAAGGCTGCACGTAGTGTATACCTGTTGGTGTATACTAGGAAAAGGTACCCATATATAGGGGGTTTATTATACTCCATTGTTTCAGATTAATAATTTTAATTCAGTGAAGTATGGGGAAATAATGATGTGCTAGTTGTGGTTAGGTTTGTAACATTGGTGTGTGTGTGACTTGTACCGTCAGGTGCCGAGTCAACCTCCCCACCCCCACACGGCCCTATCTGCAGCCAACAACGGGGGAAATAACTCATGTATCTTTAGAAACCCCGACTGAATATAACGAGAAGGACGCGGCAGCTATAGAATAGCAGCTAACATTCAACTCCCCAACCTCCACCTCAGCTGTTTCATTTCAGTTTTTTCTTTACCCTGCCGCCCCGCCCCAAGCGGTGGGGTGGGTTTGTTGTTGCAGTGGGAGGTGGGCCCTAGGGCTCTGGGGCAGAGACCGACCCGCAGGGTGCGCAGTGACGGGCCGCTCGGGGCCGGCCGCCCGCCGTCCGTCTCGGCTTTGTCGGCCCCCGGAGCCCCTGCCGCCGCCGCAGCCGGTCGGGGCACATAATGACCCGCGGAAACATCGCCCCCAGGCTACAAACACTAGACCTTACCTTGCTTTTTGTACACCCTCCCTTGTCCAATTTCCTAAGGCCTCACCTGCGAATTCTAATTTGGGGCTCCACCACTTCCTCGGCAATTATACGGCGAACATTTCCCACTGCTACAACTTGGGTGCTTGATATAACACTCGTTTTTTCGTTGCTTGTCTACGTCACTACGCCTTGCATGTTTCATCTTGTCCCATTTTCAAAATTCCGCAAACATCCATACATCTTCTCCTGCCTCATTCCAAGGATGACAGGGTACTTGATGGCACTGTAAATCTAAGTATAATTTTTGACAATTTAATTATCAAAGGAGTAAAAAACGGAAGCCCCTGTGTCTGGGAAAGAATTTGACTGCGACTGATAATGAAGTCTCGTCTCTCGTTATGCACTGAGGACCCCTATGTTCACGGTCCCCTATGGAGTGTATTAGAGAAGGCTCGGGTGGGATGGGAATTTGTAAGTTGTTTACCTACTTATCAGTGGAGAAATGCCCAAGTGCTTGCTGACAAGGGAAGGTAGTGTGCCCTAATATACTGACAGACTGACAGAGTCTGTAAGGGCTTGTCCCTGTGGTATAAACCACCCCAGTCTCAGCCTCTAGAGTCTGTCAGAGGGTGTGGAGGCAGGGGGCCAAGTGTACCTACAGCAATAGGTCAGCTCAGCAGCTATATACATGATACACCCGGCTCATTTTCCCCGCTAGACGTACCGCATGAATGGAATCAAAAGAAAACCAATCTATTCCCTCAGCCATACACCTAAGCCAAACTAACCCCAAATGCCAGTCACTTGGAAATCTTAACGCTCAATTTTCAATCTACCCACAACAATGCACCAGCTCTGTAATTATTTCCCCCTTATCTCTGGTTTAAAACCAGAAAGGCGTTCTTGATTCTTGTATTTCCCACGTGGTAAATAAACACGTGAGGTCGTCTGTTGTCATGGTGGATTCAGAGCCTGGAGTTTAAATCGTGCCAGGGAACATGAATTGAAAGTCAAGGCCCAAGGGGCTAATCCATTATCAGAGCCTGAAGGTTGATTCACCCAGCCAGTTCGATGGGCACGATAGCTATCTCCACGACCGTGTAATTGTTACATCTTACCCCTTTGAGCACTTTACAATTGACTCATATATCCAGCCGCCCTACCCTGTGGCTACATATGATTCCAGAATACACAAGAGTATAGTAAATAATATGTTATTACTGTGGGGTACTGGAGTAATGTTAATAATGACATGACTGCTCAGTATGGTGCATCCTCCTGTAGGTGCACAGCAGCAAGCCTGTGGGCATTTAGTAAAACCCCGCTGGCCAAATGCTGGATCAAATCAGATGATCGGACAGGCAGTCGCCTCAGGATCCAATGGCTGGATCCAAGTGGACCCCCCCCCCCTCAGCTTTATGCACCACCAACCTGGTCCCCTAGATGGTATCAGGTGTCAGATCCTCTGTCAAAGAGCCCCCACCACTGGAGGGTAGAGGGTGGATGAAGCTGTGATTTGTGTTATCTCTATCCATGGATAATATTCATGTATAAAGTATCCCTGTGTATCAGGCCAGTATAGTATGCCCTAAAGGCGTGTGGCGTTGGCATGGGGCACACACACATTTAGTATAGTAGTCCGATATACATGATGTAATTTGCAAGTGTCTGTTTCATCAAAGCACACCTGAAATCAAAACAAGGGCCACCTCTGGGTGTCATGATGGAGTCATCACGTTGTCATATCACTTACCTGCCAGGAGTTGGACTCTAGTGCTATGAAGGACATGGTTGCAGAGTCTCCCGTGTTCGTGTCCAAAGTGACCTGTCTCCGGGGGTAGCCGAGGAAGACCTCCTCCGGGCTTTCCTCCGGGGCAGAGCGTGGAGATAAAGACCTATACGGTGTAACACCCTTGCCACCTCACCCGAGGGGTAATAATGAACAAGGGCAGGTCGTCAAGGTACGGGCCCCTCTGGGTAACTGGTAATCGTAGCGGTAGTAGTAGCAAAGAAGTGGTACTATAGTAGTGGCAAACAAAACTTCACTGACACAACACACCACACAGCAGTATGCTGCGGGGGGTTTAGTTGCTAGTTCCTCCTCAGGCAGAGCACTGACAAAGTATAGGTGTCACAGGATCCAAGAGACTCTTATCTTCACTTGCTGACCTAGCATGCAGACTCCAGGTGTGCTAGTGGCTGTGCTGCGGTCCTCATCCCCTCTGGAGGAAGTACTTAGAGGTGTATAACAGATACATGCAGTCTCTCCTCCCGTGCTCGGCACGTAAACGACGTCCGACTCGTTCGCTTCACGTGCTGCGTCTACAGGCTAGTCCATTGCGCCTCGTTCCTCTGGCCATACCTAGGGGGCGCCACTGTAGCCGCACAGCGCTGCCTTCGGTTTGCTCAGCCAGGCCTCGCGGAGATGCGCGAGACTGTGACGAGATCGGTGGTTTGGCGCGCAGCAGCTCAATCCCCGAGAGAACTCACAAGTCTGTCTGCCAGTGAATGAGCAGACAAAAACGTTGCAGTTCTTGCTCGTAACTAACCAGACTGTACTAGAAACTCCTGAACACAGGAGTAGTCTATGTCTCAGATGATGTCTGTGTTTTACTGAAGTAGTTGTTGCGTCCCTATTACAGGTGGACTGCGCGTGTCTGTAGGGTGTGGAGCAGACCTATAGTTTGGGGGTAAACGCCGCAGGGATGGCGGCTTAGGGGTAGCAGGTAGTTGTGTGCTGGTGGCTGGGGCGGCTGACTGGTTGTAGCCTCCAGTGTCGACTCACTATGTAATAACAGTCAAGATGCCGTGTACAGAGTACCACCACCTCCAATGCCTGTCAGCGCTGAGTCTGAGTCTGTGAGAGGGAAGCACACACAGTGTGGTGTGGGATTGCTGACAGCAAAAGCCCGATGGTTGCCACCCAGAGGCCGTCACCAACTTGTCGGAGCGTGCAGATGATGCTAGGCCCTGGAGCGAGATGGCAGTAGTGCTTCCAGGGGGGAAGCAGCAGCCAATGGCAGGCCGTGCTCCGCGGACAGTCACCAATGGGCATTCGCCGATGGCCCGCCCCTTCCAAACGCCCTGCCTCCCTCCCACCCGCCTCAGCGCACGCCCAAACCTTTCAACACTTCCCAGGTTGTGATATCAGCGAAAAGAAAGGGAAATGCCTGGCAGTTTGCTGGGGGAGGTTAAAGAGAGATGGTGCTAACCAAAACAAAGTTTTTTTCAGTTTGAATCCACCACTGATATTCCAGCCGGTTTGCCTTCGGAGCTTATGCTTCCGCACAAATATATAAACACATGTACAACGATGGCTTTGTTAATATGTGATGGGAAGTTGCATGGGAAGGCGGTCGGAGCTGCGTTTATAATATGAACGTGTGGCTGTCATCGATAATTCAATAACTTACATTCAAATGGGTGCCCAATCCCGGCAGAGAGACGTGATCTGATTGGCTGGTTGGGCTGGCAGCGAGACAATGAGGTGGCGCTTGCTTTGAAAATGAATACAGACTGGGAGGGCAGCATGTAATCGTCCTCCTCCTCTCCCCCAGCACTATTGTTGACAGCCCCGCCCCCTCACCCCCACAAGGGCCAAGACAATCCCCGGAGACAATCTGCCCCTCATATTTCATAACACATCCTCCTTTTCCATTTCAGGTTCTCTCGGTTAAAAACTCAGCTGTACCCATTTTTGGGTTCAGTTTTCCTCCTTTATAAACACATTCTTATATACAAAATTGTGTGTGGATTATACCCTAATCTAGCATTGAATGATTGTACCATAACATAACGTAATGTTATGGTTATAACACTTTCCCACAGGGTTTCCACGTGTCAATATTCATGGGTAAATATCGAGGAAAATTCAGATTGAGTTTATTGGAGACAAATGAATAAAAAGAAAGCATGTGTGAGCATCCAACGACTGGATTTCTGCCCCATAGCCATGGGTGATCATTAACACTACACAGTTACCACACCTTGAGTAATGCCCAACTGCCCCGTCACGCTCCCCACCATTTAAGTATTAGGTACATCTCCCCGTCCCCACAGCAGCTCTAAGACCTCCAATCGGGTGTATGGGCCTTTAGTGAGGCCACACAGGCAACCCGCCGAGTTTGCTTGTACAGCAGCTTTTGTCAGCACCAACAGGCTCTTCTCAATGGACTGCCAACGTTTTCTGCTAAACAACTGGCGCATTAGCCGGCTGGCTGGATCCTAAGTCCCCCACTGAATGCTTCTAATCATGGGGTAGGCTGGGTGCCGCGGCAAAGTTTGTTTTCCGGTGAGCAGGGCTGAAAGCTGACCAAAGGGACTTAGCTGACCACTATAGAGGACAGTGGTCAGTGAACGGACTGTTGGGAGTATAGCTGCATGTTTAAGCTGGGGGGAAGGTGGAGGGGGGCATCTGAAGTTCATACATATTTGTGTGTGTATCGCTACTAGTCGATTGCAATGCAATACTGGCTATTGGAGGAAAAGAACCTAAAACAACTTAAGCACAAACTTTGGCTAGTCATTTCTAGTAACAGATCTACTTTGCCAAATCTACTTTTGCTGGCCCTCAGTGTATTATAAGTGCCAAGAGTAAAACCCATCAAATTGTATTTTCTTGTAAACAAATCACATTTTGAGAAAGAACAAAAAGTAGACACCTTATCAGCTAGATGATAAAAAACCTGCCCTTGGTGTGCTTAACTAAGTGTTGCACTTTGCTTTATCATGTGTTCTGCCGAAATCAAATTCCTAACATCAATTCCTCTCAGGTAATTGAACAATGACAGGTATTAGCACGGACGTCTACGGTCTATCCACTGCATACATTTACATAACGGCAGAACCTTTCTATACACTGTCCTGGCTAAGCCTTGGCTCGAGCAGTTTTCAATTGCGATCAAGGAGACATAGAGGAAGTGTTGGCACAAACATGGAAACTATTGTTTCAGGTCCATAGAAGCCTAAAACAAACCTATTGGGACACTAACAGAGCCATAGGCTGTTTTCATAGGCATGTTCTACTGCTTTAATGGAATCCTGAGTATTCAGGATCGACACATGCTAAACAAATCTAGTCAGTATATTTGCATTAAGTCTATGCTGGGTTGGTGAGTATGTGAGGGGCCAAAGCAAACATACTTTTGCATACATAAGCGGCAGATTAGCAGTTAACATTACTCATTTCTTACCAATTTTACTTACTTCAGGCTACATTTATATAAGAAACTATACAGCCTTAAATGCTTAGGAATTCCTTATGTTGAGTGATTATCCAACATCAACCCCCTGTCATTATCTAACACTCTTTTGTCTTAATTCACCATCTATAATTTTCCTTGAACACGTCTATAACATTTCCCACGTCACCCTTATGTCATATTATCTAGGTAAGCCCAGTTTTTGCTATTATGCTAATATACAGCAGTTTGGGACTATTGGTGGCAGGCAGGGAGAACAATCAGCCCTGTGTTGGTGTTGGTTGTGGCAGGGAGTGCCCCAAGGCTGGACGCTGGGGGCCGCAGGGGCATGAACTGGCCACTACTGGCAGTGTCATGGAGGTGACGCCATACTCCACCCCAGCCACACTACATGTAGGCTGGGGAATGCCTAAGCCCCATACCCACAGTATATAAGTACAAGCAGGACTATGCAGGACCTCAGGGTATATCTCCTGGTTGTTTCACTCATCTGGGCTAACAACAGACACACTCGCTTCATACCCCCCGGGAGAGATTTCTGTTTTAACGCTCTGTATCTGGAACTAAATGGGCACGCGTTCACACCCTCACCCCTAACACCCCATGCACCTCTACCCTCACCCCACACGTCACCCTGCTGCCTCTAGGGATGACCAACAAGCTCCCACCTTACGCCAGAAGGCACTGACAATGGTCAGCAGTGTAAGCAGGCCGGCTGCATGGTCAGACAGCAGTAGGAATCACCCCTAGGACATGTAGAACAAAAACACAGAGGTCCAGCTGGGCGCTCGCCACTAACCCCACCACCAACCCCAAACTTTAACACGTTTTGAGAGGATGCCACCGAGGAGGAGATTTTACTTATCTCGCAAGCACTCAGTTGGAGAGTGAATAATTGATTTTACCTTTTCAAACCAAAGTGCCTTTGTTTACATGGAATGCATCTTGTCCTTGCTGTGTGCCAGCCAAAAGTATCAGAGCCAACTAGCTGTCTTGCGTGGTCCTTTCTTAGAAACAAAACGCACTTTCTGTCAGCCAACTTTTGGGACGTATCCAAATCCTTCTACTTTCTAATATCGTGATTTTTAGTTCGTACAGTGAAACTTCGTTATAAGGAACTCTGATATAAGGAGACCTTGCTTATAAGGAGCAGATTTGTGTGGTCCCGATTTTCCTCTATACATTTATATAGTAAGAAAACTCTCTTGGAAGGAGGTGTTTTTACCTTAACCTCTGATATAAGGAGGTAATTTTGGCTCATTTTCTTATTTCGTACGTGCAAACCTTACACAGGGAAGTCATTTCTCAGGATTACAGTCACATACTGCTTAAAATTGCCCACTGCCCCAGCCCATAGAGGTGGGGAGAATACTTTTGTAGCTGCCCTAGGGAGGAAGGGAGATAAAAAGCTCAATGAAGGAGATCTAGAAGGGTTGTTGACTTGAAATAATACACAGACCCATCTGAATTGTATTCCAATCAAGTCTATAAGGGTATAAGATACACCAGTAGGCAGTGTACTGTTGTCTGTGCCTTGATAAGGCTGACCTTGCTTATAAGGAGACCTTGCTTATAAGGAGCAAATTGCACTAGTCCCAAGGTGCTCCTTATAACGAAGTTTCACTGTATATGGTGATTCCAGAAGTTATAACTACACAATTGCTGTACTAAGAATACACCTACAATGCTTCTAAATGCAATGTGACCAAGAAACTTGACTTTGAGTTAACATCTAAAAAGGTAAACCACCTGAAGACACTGTCATGAAATATCACAATAGCGCAAGAAGCGCCTTTTGCATGGGTGGCCATTACTTTAATGGAAATTGAGTCCTTTAAGCCAACTTTTGTTTTTGGTGGAAAGCCATGACATTTTGTAGGCTAGAGAGGCGAAACACAGACAGAGTTTACTACCAAGGCTCCCGTAATGCATGAATCTCAGCTTTAGAGATTTAAAACCTCAGATTGTTTTGCTGATATTATACCTTACCTTGTAGTTAAACTACAGAACAAGTACCTTGGTGAGGTTTTAACCATTACTTTTATTTTTATAAAAGATTATATTTTTATTCTGTCATATTGTTTTGTGTACAGTGATACATGTATACCAATGCCTTTCTAGTGAGACGCTGGCAGTAGCATTTGTTATAGAGATGTTAAGCTGTACATGGTGCCAGGGGCTGGAGGAGTTGCTGTGCTGAGCAGCCCTGGAGGAGGGGGAGGAGCTGCTGGCGGCTGGTAACGCCTTGTACCTGCAGGTGGCGCCTGGGTTTGGCGTCTGCGTCTTGCAGGAACGCTGGGGGGAGGGGGGAGGGAGGGGGAGAGGTCTGCACGCAATGGCTTCCTCCTGGGGGGAATGGCTGATCCATGTAGAAACCACTGTTAGATTCTTAGTCCTTCAACATTCAACTCACACGGTGACCTAATTAAGTAAACAACAATGGGGATAACAATGAATTCAGCTAACATGGAGGAGGATTCCATGTGTGCCAAAAGAAGGGGATCATCACATTGCGCTGGAGGAATTGTTAATGCATGAGGCTAAGGCAATAAATGCGGTTATGACTCCAGGGTGCATTGACTACAACATGTTTTCTTGGCGGGGGCATTCATTCACTTACATGCAGTCCAACCTTTGTACATGTATACATCATAACCTTGAGTTTATGTGGATCACAATTTAATTCATCATTAGATAGAAAAATATGGTTAATAAAGAGGAATATGAATGATCTAAATATGTTGAGGCCACAGGAGAAAGTATTTTGGTAATGGTAGATAGAGCCCTCCTCTTACTACTCACATGTTGGCACCTGAGAAGCTTGTCTCTGGTGGCACCCAAGGGGCTGATAATTGACACGTTGAGGGCAGGCCCATGGAGGAAGCTTACAGGACGTGGAAGGCGCCTCCAGGGACCTGAGGGCAGGCTGGGAGTAAGTGCAGAACCGCGGTCAAGAGTCAGAAGCCTTAGGGATCAACACTTGGCAATGGTCAACATCTCAACCCCTTCACCCACATCTACACCACTCCCCCTGTATAGTGGGGACGTCCTACCCAGCTACAGCTATACATGCCTGACTGTATATGTGGACGTACAGCTATATGTCCCCATGCCTTTTACATAGAGACTATCATCTTTCTGCCTCACCATATCTTCAGTAATGTACCCAGAGATTTCTTTCTATCCACAGGGCACTACGGAAGTTGTTAATTGGTTAATCTCCGCTGAAGGCCTCAGAGCTGGAGGGGCGGGGTGTGGAGTGGAAATGAAAATGTTTAATGATTAATGGAGGCAATATGTCAGTGACCAACGGCTGGCAGAAGTTTTCACGTGAAGTCAGGCTGTGCTGTGCCCGCCTCACGCTGGAGGGTAGAAATATAAGCCAAGTGTCCATGCTGGACACAGACATCAACAGTTTTCTATACCATCTGGTCGGTCGTCCACTGCCCCAGGGCCAAGGCAATGCTCGTCCGAACTGGGGGCCCTTCCCTTTCAAAACTATTGGGAAGATACATAGGCTAAGTGACCACTACTCGTGGTGGTCAGTACCATGACCTCGGCCCCCTTCAAGAGAGAGGGGCGTGTGTAGGGGACAGGGGGCCCTCCAGGCACAGGGGCCTTCAATATACCTTGGAGGCGCGTCAGGGATATATCAATAAACACCACGTGGCGGCAATATGGCCTATGCGACCATCTGTGTGCTTCAATAGTATAACGGTCAGCTCCAGACAATTAAAGCATTACATTACACACCTCCACCAGTGAGTTAATCCCACTTTTGTGGTACTGGGGCTGCCAACAAAAAAAGGGAAGGAAACCCCGGGTATTTCCATCCTGGGGCGTGGATAATGTCAGTCTGCTGCGAGCGGGTTTTTATCGCCACCCTACCCTGCCACCACCTAACACCCTATACGCCTACAGCCATCTTAGTTTGTGTGTAAATTGTTCCTTTTAATGCCTGCGTGCGACGCCCAGTGTTGGCCAATTAGCCCCCCGCAATTAGCCCAATCTTCAAGAAGCCTAAAATAACGACCAGATTCCTGCTGGCGTTAAACCCCTAAAGCTCCCACCCCTCCAGCATCTCCCCATCCCACCCCACACCTAGCACTTGGTAGAATGACATGCCGCGCACGCCCCCCTCCCATCACCTTCACATTAATTCCCCGCCGCGTGGCCCTCATCCAAACTCCACCCACAAACGGCCGTCCTGCTGATTAAGAATTATAGCAATAAATGCTTATTAACCAAATGAACTAGGTTGTTTGCAATTAGTGACAATGGCTCACAGGGGATCTTCCATGTAGGAACCCATTCTAAACCTTCATATTTCAACCAGGCTACACCCCTCCATCTAAATACACAATAATGCAAACATGGATCCTTACCTGCATATGGATCATGGATACATAGTGATTTTGGATATCAATGTTGATGAACATTCATGTTTAAGCATGCCGAACACAAGATTTTCATGTCATAATTTTCATCGATTCACCGACTCTGTACATGCTGTTCATTTACAGAGCTGGAGGGTGTAATCAAGGGTGTAGTGTGCATGGGGTAGATAACCCAGGACACTCCTGAGCATCAACAACATATTATGTGTCGTATCTCTCTGTACAACAAATGGTTTTATGTGAAATGTGAATCGGTAGAAATCTGAAGCAAAGGAGTAGTACAGCTGCATGGGTAAGAAGTATATCTGACTAAAAATCTCCACAATGTCAGAACAAAGAGAATGTACACGAATGGAATACAGAACTGCACCCATCCCTCACATGTGTGATTCCCAGGAATTTTTGTCAGAAGAGGAGATCACTCTCAGAGTGGCATCTTTGTGAAATATTATTTTCTGGACTCTTTGATGGGAGGAAATGCAGCCAGGGGGCAGGAGTAGCTGTTGCTTTCAAGAGACGGTCATCAATGAAGCTTTTTATCTCCTGTGCATTGATTATTACTTGTAGCTTGAGATATCAATAACCCTACACATCCCTATTGTGGGACATCATAGAGCATTGCATCTTTCCAAAACACATTATCCATAAGCTTATCGTCCTGCAAAAATACGATAAAACGCTTCCTTCATTTATAAGACATTTCAAATATGGATATGAACAAATAAATGAATACATATATGAATGAATATATACTTGGATACATATATAGATTACTGACTGACAATTGCCTTATCATCCATGCCCAATCTAAATGGAAGATCGTTAAAAAGTGCTGGAATATCAATGTATGTCTTTAACGCTATTATCCCTTGGGCATTATTGAGAAAGTACAGCCTTGCAGAGCATACACAAAAACCTTATTGTTTACCAGCACTTTATCTTCTTTCATAATTGCTCTCATATAAATCATACTGCGTCTATAATTGCAGTCCTGTTGGAATAAGAGTTGTGGTGGTGGCCGATAACAACGTACGTCTGTTAATGATAACAATCCGTGAACTGTGTGTAGTGGGTAGTCCTATACCAGTCCTCTATGGAGGCCACACCCCTAGGGCACTGCTCCCAGCTGTATCTCTCTACCTTCCCCTTCCCTCCCCCAATCAACAACTCGGAAACCCAGCCCCTCAGACTTGTTGTTATAACATTCTCTGCAGCAAAGACCCAATAACACGCTCCATGAACAATTTGCCCACTGAAAGTTATCTCAACGACCTGGTCCCGGACCTTTGGGAAGATTGGAACCAGAGATGGTGTTTGGACATGTCAAGTTATGTTCAGTTTTCGAGCTGGGCAAGGAAACATTGGCCTGCCGGGTATGATCAGCCTTTCATACCAATCAGATTTCAACCAGAGTATGATATGCACAGATGCACACTTAACAATTTAACATTATATTTCACCAGATGAGGGTTCGCTGGGAACATCACAGCACTGGCCCATCTACAGTCATATGCCATGGGAGAAGGGCCTGCATGGTATCTGGCAGAATGCACCGGCACATCACATGCTGCTTTGATAAGGTGTACAACCTTTCCCCTGGGTGGGTCCCATGGTTTACCTGGCGGCCAGGTAGGCTCGATTACCGGGTCATTACCGGTCTGCATTAGTGCCGCATATAGGGCCCTATAGAGGGCGTTACAGTCACATGTAGCTGGCAGGTAAATGTCAGGTGAGGGCCACAGCGCGCACCTCCCACAACAGTATCACCACTTAGTGGATCCAATCACCCGTGGGCCGGCCTCTCACCTGGGGCACGGCGACTTTTGACGAGCCCCAGCAGGAGGCCATGTGACACCACCCACTGAGTCTACCCTGCCCCGCCCCATGGATGTCCCCAGGTAGGGGTTGGGGCAGGGTGGCGAGGTGGGGAGGTGATGGGATGGGTATAACGTCGTTTTTGCATGTATCGCTATAGTAATAGTGCCATGGGAAAAGTTCCAAGTTCATCCAGAGGGCATGGGTGGTTTTAGATTTGATGAAGTAAGTGATGTGTAAAGGTCTGGGAGAAGCAATGGACTGGAGGATTATAAGGGTTCTTGTAAGTATGTGGAAATAGGATTTGGTATCAGAGGTCAAATTCAAAATGAAAGGGGTGGGAGTCGCGAATGCGTCTTCGGGAAGGAATGTTCATAGCTAAAGTAAACCTATTGCGGCATACAGGAGAAAACCAGATTTACTATATAGATTGATACATATATAACAATATAAGTTTTGTTCTCTTGGTGGGACGATATCGAATTTGTAGTCAACCAGCGATCCCCCCTACAACATTGGGCAGTGGGAAACATCATTGGGATGGTATAGGGGAGGGGGGGGGCATTTTGGGAGTCATCAGCACATGCACTGAACTGCCATAATGACTTGGTCTTTACGCTGTGGTGGTGCTACCTCTTTTTGCCTGGCGCCGCGACCACCCGCGCCCCTTATTGAAAGCTGAGCCGGACGCCCATCGTCACCGCCGCGTCCACTGCGACCAGATAATCATGCGTCAGTCACATCGCGTCTTCCACGCCAGCGCCGCCGCACCGCCGTCTCCACGATTAAGTTTCAGACCCCAATCTGAGACTAGTCAGCGCGGCGTGGTGATGGGACCCGGCTCCGGCCCCGACCAGCCGGCCGGAAACCGCCCCAGGTATCGGCCGCCGACCTAGGAGGAGGCAGAGAAAGTTAAGTTATGATGGTGGGTGGGAGAGGGGAGGGGTGGATGTTGGGAATCTGAGTACCCATTGAGACCTCATGGCCGATGTAGGTTTCCCTCTGCTAGCAGTCCCTCTACTCCTCCAAGTCCCACCCATGCTGCTGGGTCAGTGGATCCCAATGCCACCCCAGTGGATCCAAATCCTACCCCAACCCACCTCCCGCCTCCTCCCCTCCCTGAGATCCGCCCGGGGGTGTAGGGCCGGTGAGGGCGCCGACAGGACGCCTTATCAGGCGGCGCCTGTCGTGCTCCGGTCGGCGATGTGGCGGGACGGGCGGCGGGCAGGGCGGCATGTCACCCGCTGCTGCCTCTCAGGTTTCTGCCGCCCGTCGGCGTCACAGGCCACGCGGCAGCCGCGCCGCGCCGCGCGTAGGGTTACGGGCGGCGCGCCAGCCGAGCTGGACGCTACTAGGTGGACATGGAACCCAGCCCCGACACAGATAAAGCACATGGAGGGGTTCCCCCTCACCTTGTCTATCACAGCAAGGTGCTAGTCAACCCATTTACCCCTCTAGTAGAGGGGACACTTCTAATTGGGGCGCATCGATTTGAATATGATTTGGATTTTATAGAAATTCCATTAATATACAACATCAAGGTAAAAAGAAGAAAAAAAAGTTAAGACCTGATATAGAGCCTTTGTTATAGATATATAGTATCATCTACCACGGACTACATCAAAAATAGGCCACACAATGAGGCTGCACAGTCCAAACAAGTTGGAGGCTAAAAGGCCACAGCCTGACAATAACACGAAGTTCCATATACTACTCACAGTCCCACCAGACTGAGTACATGTAGACGCGCTGTACGCGGACCGTGAATCATTTACTGTACTTTACTGCAGTAACTACGGTACAACGACACTGTAACTTATCGCAAATATTACAAACAGGCTTCATACAAACTTGACCATGCTGTGTATCAGTAGCCAAAGTTAGGATACTATTCGCAATAGTTAGTTGTCAAAACATGTAGTATATTTTGCATTTGGCGCTGCGGGTCTGTGCGCTGCGGCACCCCTGCAACATCACTCATCTATTCCTTCTTGTTATACGATGTTTTTCTAGTACATGTATAGGCATCACGGTACATAACGTCATGTAGCAGCGAGTGTCCAGAGCATCATTGACAACACTGAGATATCGGTACATCCCAGTGCTGTTGTTTTACCAGATGGTGATCTCTCCATGCCTGGTGTCCAATGGTAGGTCGTGTGGCCTCTGCTGATACAATGTATAACACCAGGAATGTGCCACACCATGTTTAATCAAATCACCTCCTCTGCCACCACTGTTGATACTTAAACAATGCCCTACCTAATTAATGCCCCAGCCACGCGTGACCCCCACCCTGCCGCACACACCTAGCCCGCACGCACCACGGCCATCAGCAGTGACCATATTTGGGGTAACCGGCCGCTGCCCCAATTAGCCAATCACCTGCTGATGGCGCCGCCAAGTGGCCTGTCCAGTAACCCGATCGTGACGTCAGTTCCGGTCAGGCATGCGCAGTGATTAGTGGTGGCCGGCGGTGATGGCGGAGAGTGTTGTAATGTTATGGGCGTCCGCCAGGGGGCTGGGAAACGCTGCCCCCGAGATCACGTGGCCCTGGGGGGTCATGAATCCCCACCGGAAGTGCCGCCGAGTGTCGGGGCGGCCTCTGCCGGATTGCCTGCTCATTATTCATAGATGCTAGCCCCCACTCCAGTGTCGCCGTCCGTCCCATCTAAACCCGGGGGGGGCACTGACTGTATGCGGGTGAGTGGCGACTGCCGCCCTACCGCCGGACTTATCTGTGGTGACAGAAATTTGACCGCCTGTCATTTCACCACCTCCAGCGTGGACCGCCCCCATTTCCCGCGGCCTGCAACACTAGTGGGAACCGCCCACCCTATTTCCCCTACCCCCACCCCATAGCATAAACACCGCCGTCCCCGCGGACACCAGAGGGAAAGCTGTCAAAAGCTGCCACGGTAGTAGCAGCGATAATCCGTGTTGACAGATACTTCTCCACCGCCCGCTCACACCTTCCCACCAGCCTACTAACCGCCCCAGACACACACTCATCCTTTTAGCCTATTGTTTTCCTAGAATGACGCTTTATCATGGATTGTTTCAGTATTAACATATGGAGCTTACTCTTTGTAAGTTTGTCTATGCTTAAACGGTCAGGTCTTTGATGTCTGCTCACTAACATCACAATAAACTTTGTAGAATTCATTGTAGTGAGTATGTACTTTGAAATGACAAGCCCTTATGTCACTCTCTTTTATCAAAATAATCATATAGGCCTACACATTGCTGACCGGGATTCTGAGAAATATATCAGCATGGGAAAGAATCATTTCCCGGTCATTTCCATTGTCTGTCTATCTAGCTGGATTTATGTGGAATTCATTTATAGTTTTAATTGTATATAATTATATCCAAACGTTTATATTTCCAATGCCAATTAGAAAACAGACATGTATTTAAAGATGGTCTCACGAAGGTGTGTCAGATTTTGTCAGGAAATCGACTCTGCTTGTTGGCAGCAGCTCCGGTGCCCCGGGCACCCAGGCCCGGGTAGAGCCGCGCCGTAGTGAGCACCTGTGAGCGTGCGGCGGGACGGGAGTTGGCCGGCGTTCTTGCGGCACGTTTTTGAAGAGCAGTAGGGGCAAGGGCTTCTTTTAGTAAAACCTGCAGGGGCGCTCTCTCAATTCTGGTAGTGATGGCATGTAGTTACTAAAAGGGCCTCATTTAGTGAATCATGCCATGTTTGAGAATCGAGGCTCCCATGTCATCTCTTCAGGTATATATATGTGGCCACAACGTATCAGTGGTCATCAGTCTCCAGTCCATTGCTGCATACATGCACACTCTCATCCCTGATCTTGGATGTATCTGTGCTCTTGACAATGGGCAACGATACATGTGACCTGTGTGAACAGGACAAGCCTTCTATTTCCTGCACAGATTGTGGGTTACTCTACTGTGGTCTCTGCTCTACGCTCAGACACAAAAAAGTAAGTATGCTGATTTTTAACAGATCTCTCTACGTTTCTCATACATGTGCTGTCGACATTTGTTACATTGTTTTTGTAAGAACTGGTTGTGGTACTTTGACTTCATGTCTGTATTATGCAGGGCAATGAGTATCTAACGTTTAATCAACTGGAAAATAATGGATATTATGGCCATAACTCTAATTTAACAATAGCAATGGTCCCATCACCGTACATAGGTCCCATATTAGAATTAATGTTCACAATTTCATGAGTGTACTGTATGGCATTTATAAGCTATCAAAAAGGCTAAGCGATATTAGTAATCCTGGAATTTAGCCCACTCTTACCACTGTGATCCATTTTCGGGAGAATCAACCATATGATGTTCATTCCTAATTACAGGGAAACCTACGTTATCATGTGCTGAGAGAGTTGGACTTATGTACTTGGTGCGAAATCAATCTTGGAACTGTGTGTTGCAAAGAATGTGACCTTGGTGGGTACCTATTTCATGTTGTTTTTTTGCCTCCTTATGTCAAGTATGTATGAAAAGGATATACTGTATAAAGAAATTAGATTTAGTATTAATGTGTGTTTGACATTAATCGACAGCCAAATATAATATCAAGGAAATTCTTTCAGATTATAAAACGTGAGAGATCCAATAGCATCATAATTCATTCATCTTTTGATTTATTTATTCATTTATTTATTCATTTATTTATTTATTTATTCATATATGCACAAGTTATGGTTACAATTGATTTACATTTTCAGCATACTGCAGTGACTGCTTCACTAAACTTCACTCAAAGGGCAACCTCCTACTGCACACAAAGACAGGAATGAAACGGAAAATGGACATCAGCCAAGATGAGCAATCCTCAAAGAGGGCGTCTTCTACTGTTGTGCAGGATGCCACAGGCTGTCAGTGCGGCCCTGATGCACAGTCATCACAGGTGCCCCATCCAAGTCCCCCGGCAGATGATGACTCCGAGGGGCCCCGTCCTTCCATTGGTGCCTCAGCCCGTGGTCCAGCTCCGTCACAGGTGCCCCATCCAAGTCCCCCGGCAGATGATGACTCCGAGGGGCCCCGTCCTTCCGTTGGTGCCTCAGCCCGTGGTCCAGCTCCGTCACAGGTGCCCCATCCAAGTCCACCGGCAGATGATGACTCCGAGGGGCCCCGTCCTTCCGTTGGTGCCTCAGCCCGTGGTCCAGCTCCGTCACAGGTGCCCCATACAAGTCCACCGGCAGATGATGACTCCGAGGGGCCCCGTCCTTCCGTTGGTGCCTCAGCCCGTGGTCCAGCTCCGTCACAGGTGCCCCATACAAGTCCACCAGCAGATGATGACTCCGAGGGGCCCCGTCCTTCCGTTGGTGCTTCAGCCCGTGGTCCAGCTAAGTCACAGATAGCTAACAAATGTGATGGAGCAACACCATCCTCTATGAAGGACTGCCTCAGTCGTGAGGAGGAGATATTCAAGAAGGTGCAGGCCAACCACCCAGATCAGTTTGTTTTTCATGATGGTCATGTACACTGCCGGAGATGTAAATTTGATGTGTCAATCAGAGCAAAGAATGCCATGTCTAACATTCAGAGGCATGTTCGAAGTATTGAACACAAGGGAGGTAAAACCGTACCAAAGCCAATCACCCAGTTCTTCATTCCAAAAGCACGTGGGGATGAGTCAGCATGACTATACAAAGTGCTCCCATGCCATGGCCTTCCACCAAGTATACTTAGATACAAGGAGAATGGCAAACATGTAAGTGTAGATACATCTTTACTGCTTGAAGACCTGAAGGAAGGTACAGACAAACATGAAAGAACATGGTATGCTGACAGAGATTGCAAATACCAACTCTTGTCACAGGATGGGGTCCTGACTGAAATGAGAGGTTCTTTCCGTAGTGAAACATGTCCAAAAACAGTGCATGTCAAAATCAAGCAAAAAGACCCAAGTGTCACTTGTGCTGAATGTGAAAGCATCCCAAACTATCAGTCATTTAGAAAGAGAGCTATTCTCCGCACAACCAAAAGCAGGACACATACCAGAAAAGAGTATCTCAGTTTGTCTGAATTAAAAGCACAGAATCACGATGTGAATGAGAAGTACAGAACACTGCAACGCCATTTCTTCTTTGCTAAGTCAAAAATCTTGAAACAGTCCCTGAGGCAAAAGAATCTGAAGGAAAAGCTACAAGAGTTCTCCAAACGAGGCAGTATCAGTGCTATTTGCCACAAACTCTCAGTAGCTGCAGAAAATGGAGATCTGGACAATCGCCAAGTCCTCAAAGATGTCCTTGCCACCACAGCTCAGAACTTTCATGTTGAAAAACATGGAAGGCGGTACAAGGGATCAGTTCAAATGTTCTATGAAGTATTACTGATGTGGGGTGGTCCCAGATTAGCCTCATTTGTATCTCTCAACCTCAATGGTCCAGAGGTGCACAGTGTATACCGCTGGAGGAAGGAGAAGGATGTACAGCTGTCTCTCGGCTTGTCTTTGCACAACTTCCAGATAGTAGCCAAGATATACAAAGACATCATGGAGAAACATAATATCCCAAAGGTTCCTGTACTCCTAGCAGAAGATGAAACTGCCATAATTGGGCGCCTGGACTACTGTGCAAAAACGGACCGCCTGCTAGGATCTTGTGGTCTTGATGGACCATATCACAAGTGCCTTGACAACTACACCATTGAGGTTGGAGAAGGAGAAGATGGTTACAGGACAATCATGAATGCCTTCAAAGACTGTCGCATAGGAACATATGGCAGGGCTCTGATCCTCAACCCACTGCATCCAAAGTATCCCAAGCTGACAATTCTTCTGATGTCAACTTGCAATAAGTTTGACGCTGACATGGTAGAATCTCAGTGGGATACAGCGGAGGAACTGTACCATGAGACACTTGAACCTATCCTGGGCCCTCTCATCGGAAACAGCTCTGATGGGGACACAAGACGACGGAAGCTGCAACTCCAAAGAATGATGCAGAATGAAGGCCCTCAGTTCAAACCCATACCAGAAGAGCTTGGCTTTGTGATGAGTTGCAAGGTGCAAGATGGTACCAACACCTTGATCCGTGGAATAGGTGACCAGGACTATATCCACAACCACAAGAAGCTTCTCAACCCACTGGATCACAGCAGCAGAACACTCACCCTTGGAGAGTACAGAGTTCATATGAATGACTTGAGACTTGTCCAGGAACTTTGTGACTTCAAGAGGCACAAGTTATCAGCAGATGACATCAACCGGACAGACAGGCAGAACTGGCTGTCTGCGCAAAAGCTAAGCCTACCACGAGTGACAGATTGTCTACAGGAACTGTTAGAAGGACAGGGTGATGTTGAGAGACCATATGCCAGTGTGAGGGGAACGTTGGTGTACATGCAAATTGTGTGGCACTATGTGAACATCTTTTGTAGCACGGTGGATTCACTTGAAAGTCGGATCAAATCCTGTGCCACTGTGTCACAATTCCTCGCCATTTGGCATAACAACATCCTCAAAACCAATGGTCTGCACACTTCCACTCACTTCATTTCAAGAGAGACATACATTGATGTTGTGATGTCTTGTCACTTTGCTGTCATGCTCATCTGCTTTATGCGGGAGCATTTTGCAGATGTAGAATGCAGACTCGATCTGACAGGAACAGACATAGTGGAGGACTTCTGGAGTAAGAATGGACAGTGGGTGGGTAATCACCACAGCTACTCACTGGGTGACCTCCACAGGAATCTTAGTCATATGATCAGACTGGAAAACATCCGCATAGATCCTGAAGCACCAGACTTTGCCAAACCTCACCCAAAGCAAGAGTGTATATGGCATACACAGAATGGCCCAGAGGCAGTTCCACCTGATCTCAGAAATTACCCTACTGCTGCTGAAAGTGTCTCTGCTTGGGAGGCAGGGATGAAAACTGCAAGATTGCTCATGCATTCTGTTGGTATTTCACCTCCCAACTTTGATCCAGATGAACCCGGTGATCATGGCCATGATGATGGTGATGATGGCTGGTTTTACCGGCCATTTGCCTTCAGAGGAAACAAGTTGTACAAACTATCCGTAGCAGATGCAGTCTTGGGTGATGATGAAGTCCAAGTACACCAAATGCAGATTGAAGGTATGAATACTTCTTTTATTTCGTTTTACCATGCAAAAAGCTTTTATGTAGACTATACATAACCAAAATCAAAAGAGCATAAACTTTTTTTAATCTGTTTCTAGAGATCTCATAGTTATTAAATATTTCTTTTACTGCTTGCATTACCATCTCCAGTCCAGTAGCTTATTTATCCTATTCTATTTCAGGTGATGCTGATGTTCAACTAGGAGACGGTCATCTAGAGGACTTTCTGGAAGAAACTGCACCCACTCAACAACCATCCTCCAGGAAATTCAACCCAAAAGTGATCATCCCTGATTCTCATATATCTGTCTATAAACAGACATTGGTGTCGGCACTCAACGAGGATCCTCACTTATCTGTTGATAGGTAAGTACATGAGTCATATTGAAGATAATTCATTCATTACCTATAAAATAGCTTACTTTTCTCAAATTCTCCTGTAGTTACTTATATGTTTACAGTTAATCCAAATAACAAAAATGAAAATTTCTGAACACCCTTCTAAGTTGCAGGATCCGGAATTGTTAGTAATCTCAGCCATTCTTTTTTCAGACTCACACGGATTCGTCAGAGGAACGAGTATGACAGGAAAGCTGGTTCATCAAAGACAGGATGTCACTCAGACAGCGTACAACTCTTCCATGATTATGCTTTTCTTCAGCAGAGCCAAGCAGTCAATCACAGCTTGGGAAATATTGTCCGCATTCAGTGTAAAAACATTGACTATGTGAGACCTGTCGCCCTCACCCATGAGAAGAAAGGGGAAATCAGTGTGACAGTTCAAACCTACAAGAAAGGAGATGGTCTAGTGTACGTCCCTGACAACCAAAGGGTAGTTATCCCCTTCACAAACATATTATGTCATGTTGAGTTGGACTATAATCCACAGTCAAAGGCATTTCTCATTACTAATGAGGATGACGAAGCCATTGCTGCTCTTGCCTTGGAGGAAGTATCCAAGAGGGGCAAGCGACCCAGAGCAAAGAACACTATGCGAAACCGTGATTTAAGTGAATCAAGTTTTGGATTTGTGAGGACTCAAGTTCTACCTCAAGAGAGTACTCATAGACGATCTCCAAGGACCAGGACAACTGTGTTCTGTCCAAATGCATATGTGTAACATGTTTAAGAGAAAGGTCTTCTTAAATGATTTTTTGACCAATTTTCTACGTGGTTTTACATCATTAATGTTATCTAAATTGATGTTTGACATGTAATAAATTGGCAATCTATATGATGTCATTTTGTGTGTATGTAACAATGTATGTCAATGTATGTCTGAGGTTCATAATAAAGACTTTTTAAAGAATTAAAGTGCTTTTTGACATTAATTCATCATTTAAACATTATGGTTTGACCGCCCCCTTATCTGAGTTTTGATGACATCTGACCGCCCCCTTATCTGAGTTCTGATGACGTCCGACCGCCCCCTTTTTTTGGATCTAATGGGAATCCACCGCCACCATTCTTGAAAACCGTGCTGCAGTTGTTGTCCTATTCATGGTAGAGTGCCCCCCCCGGGCATCTAAACCCCTCCCCTTCCCCCTTCTCCCTTCCCCCATATATGCCCCTCTTCCTGTCGCTCCTTTACCATCATGCACTACATATTATGTTAGTAACTATTGATCTGCAGACCTCGAACGTGCAAATTCTGAATTGCGATTCCAGCAAAGAGAAGACCATCAAAGCTATGTGTAACGGCGGGTCAGACGGTCTCCACTGACATTCCAGTTTCTTACGTATTTGAGATCTCCATCACTATGGATACATTTATTATATATATGGGTCTATATATTTCCCGAGTTCACGTGTTGCTGTTACATTCAACCCTAACAGACTGCGTTCACCAAAATAAGTTGACTGTCATACAATGTATCATTTTAGCTAGTACACCAAGCTATTGTTAGAGTACTAGCCGACTTTGCTGCCCTGATTGTTGACCGATTGTGACCAGAAGGGTAGTAGTATAGAATCGGTAATCAGAATCTGGCAACATGTAGACACTTTTTCTTTGTGTGTTGCTCTAATTCACCAGCAGGTTTGATATCTAGGACTCTACATGAATTCTAGGAATGCATCATACGACCCTGGCGAGTAACTCACCTGCATTTATGCCTAAATTTTGGGAGTGTACCAGCATCATGGGACCGGCATGATGCCCGAATGCAGCCCTACCTCAGGGCTCCCTTAATGCATCATGACGATAAAGGTCATATTACATTAGAGCAGTATGGGAGCAGGTCAGGTTATTGCTCACTTGTAGAGACGTGTCGTGCCGTGTTGGGGGCTGGTCATCAGTCACGCCCCCTGGTGTGACGGAGCAGCAGGCCTTCCTCTTCATTCAGGAGATGCGGCAAAACAAGTACATCTACACATGTTGTGTTTCCAGCCACCCGACCCATCTTATCTCTTTCTGCAATTTGAGGAGAACATATTTATTTCAGAAGATTTCTTTACAATTCTCAGCCACAGAATATCAAATCATTCTCCCCATATTTTTTTTCTTTCTTATAGATATGAGCAATCATATATTCTTCAGACCATGTTACTGAAACCCACCTCTCCTGCTCCCATGTGTCGTGGTGCATGGGGAGTGGAGGTGTGGAGTGTAGCACTGTGGAGTGGGTCTAGCACGTGATGGGCGGCTGTCACCTGACTCCAGCAGTCCTGGCGTCACTCAGCCCCCATTAGCCCATGCTGTACGGAGCAGCTCACCCTGCCCGGGCTGCCCACTGAGCAGCTCACCGCACAACCCCTGCCCCACCTGATGTGCTCTTCTCGTGATCGCAGACCCATTGTGCCCTGCCGTGGAGCCATCTAGTCCGGCTCCAGTGCCCGCCCTGCCCACGTTAATCCTTTAAGGACGGTGTTGCACAGCGTAAGGTGTGTCATCATGTACCGATGCAATCATGCTAACTGCATTATACCCTAGTTCGTGGGTGTATCAACCCCGTATGGTGGGCATGATGCATGAATGCAGCCTTGGTGAGTTACTCACCATGGCTGCATTCATGTATCACGGCGACAAAGGGCGTAGAGAATATCAAATCACTATACACCCCTTAAAGGGTTAAGGCGCCTAGAGGTGCTGGAGGTGGCTCCCCACCCACCCCAGCCCCCGTTAGTACCTCTTAGTGCCCCACCTCCGGGCGGCCCTCACGCGAGGGCCACTGCTCCAGGGCGACCCCTCGCACGGAGGACGTGCCCGGCTACTTAGGCACCCCAGCGTGCGAAAAGGTAGCACTAATTGGTCTCATGTTACCTGTCAGGGATGGAGACCCCCGCCCCACACTCAGATACAGGTATCACCTCACCTGATCCTCAGCACCATGGTTCATAATGTTACACTGGAATAGACACATAGTTCTTTATATACCACCATTGTGCATCCTGACCCTATGGCATATTAAAAGTACCATTCTTTTGCTATCTTTAGGAAGGCACTGTAAAGATGGTAGACCTCCTTTAGATTTTTACAAATATGTATCTCTAAAAATACCCCAATAATCTCTTTCATATTTTACCGCTGGAGAGAAACAGCGAGTATACAGATATACAACAAGTGCGGTGGCCGAGGTTGCATGACCCGGTGCATGACCCAACTAGTTGTTCGCCTGGAAGAGTGCTATATCCCGTAAAAAAGTATCCTGGCCGTCATTTGTCCTTTCTTTTTTGTTTTACCTGAATATGAAACTGTACCATAAAGTATACTGGTATACATGCAGCTAGAGAGGGGTCATCATTCCCACACGCAATCTAGAACTGAATAAAAGGGAAAGTTGAAAACATGTCATACAATACTATATATGTTGGAGATAAAGGCAAAGTTGGGGGGGGGGGGGTAGCATGGGGTTCGTGGTATATATCTTTACATGGTAAACATCTCAGTTGAATTGCTGGAGGGAGTTGTCTTATATACCACGAGATGTACATCAAGATATGGAATGATCACATTCAAGGCAATTTGTTAACCCTACGTCACTCCCGAGGCAGTAGCGCTCGTTGTTAATGACAACACAATGCCTCGTCAAAACGATCCAAGAGGGCCCTCAGGTGAAACAATTGCATCGCTCCATCCATGGTATATTATTTCATTGCATAACACTTGACTTGTATGAGAAAATGGAGATCGTGTTTCGGATTAAACTCTCGCGTAAAAAACATAAAAACTTGGTACTTCCGGAGGAGTACCATATCGTGGTCATGACATGTGTGGGGCTGAGGGGTTATGGTGGAGATAGTAGGGAGTGTGTGGGTGTAGGTGGGTGGGGGAGGGGGTGTAGAAATGGAAGAGGGAAGGGTGCACGCAGATTCCATTCGTGTACAAGCATATAGCATGCAGACAAAAAGCAGGTATTCGAACAGGTGCCTGAGATCCAATACCACGGTTTTTATTACCCTATACTTTGCCGTCATCGCCATCGTTAAAACTCGCAATAAAACAGTTTAAAACAATATATGGGAGTTCTTAGGGGTATCATCCAGTGCGAGCCATTAAAAAAAGTAGGGAAAATCAAATTTCATTGCAATGGCAATTCGGATGAGCAGCTCATGTTAATATCATTTATGCCAAGCAGACCATTTAACAGCTAATGGTCTTTGTGACAAATGTCTTGTGTTTAATGCGTGTTGTTCTGCAGTGATTGCGTGGCATCAGATTTAAATTTTCAAAGGGTTGTCTATCTTCTCGTTTGCGCCATCGTATTTACAGGAGATTGTTAGCACATTATTTCATATGTGGATATAATAAATTCAGTCAACCTGCATGTAAACCATTGTGACTATGCTGCAATAAAGGAATTGCAGTGACTTATCACTTGTTAAACAAATGTGGATACTAGTACAAGGATCGATATTACGACAGTGACCAACACCCTCTGGTCACTGGATTATGAAATTTCAAGAAAGGATTTCCATGCAGTGTGGGTACGAACGGCGGAGCGGTGTATGCCGTCGTTCGGTATACAGATTTATTCCTTGTGGAGAAACAACGTTACTATGCTTAAGTACTAGAACGGCCGTTCTCCACACCCCCGTGGAGAAACTGATGCTCATTCTCCACAGCTCCATTCTCCACGGTATAGTTGTGAAACCAACCTTTAAATGTCGTTTTAAAATGGAATTGATCAACATCCACATGAAATAAACACAGAGATCCACTCAAATCAGTCTGAACTCCTGGTTTCTCCACTCATGGGACCTTGGGTTGTATCACACTTGGCTGCGCCTCGTGTGATACGACCCAATGTCCCATGCACTCGTGGAGAAACCTGTCATTCAGACAGATTATCGTGTACCTCTGTCTATGTATGCTATCATGCATGATATAATTGTGCTCTTATCAGGGAATACTTCCTATGTGACACATTCGGTGTACACCACCTTTTCACTTTCACGGTTTCTTCTCAAATATAAGAGTCCTGCACACATGGGATTGCATTTTATTCCAAAACCAGTACACAGTAACATCATGTACCGGTAGTTGTACCTTTTATTACCTATTCACTCTCTCGTCCATCCAACCAGCATTGCACCAAGGGGGCAGTCTCTTGTGGTAGTCACCTTGATCCAACACGACCATTCCCCATCCACCCTCCATTCCCCAGTTGGCACTATCAGTTTCCCGGCCTCAGGTGGTCAACGTAGGACTGGCCTTTTAGTGGGGAGTGGTCAGTGTTGGGCTAACCCTTTCAGGGTCGTATCGTACACCTTTATTATCGTGATGCATGAATGCAGCCCCAGTGAGTAACTAGACAGGACTGAATATACCGGTAAGCACCATTCCCACCCTACAGGGTTGATACACTCCCAACAGGTTGACACGAGGCATGAATGCATCCCTGGCCTCTAGCCTCGCCAGGGCTGTATTTACGCATCGTGACGAGTTGTAAAGATAGCACAATAAAGGACTCTGCGACCCTTAAAGGGTTAGGTATTGGGCGTTGCCTACTACTGACCATTGTAGCCACTCACTGGTCAGCTAACAGCCTCAGTCTTCTCACACCCAGTTCATGGCCCCTCCCTGTTAGGACCTTGCCATCTCTTGCATCCCTCCCCTTGCATCTCCCCATGTGTCACCACCCCAAACACCCTTCTACCGTGCATAAAGCAGCCCTCCCTCTGATGCGGCAACCCCCTACTGGCAGGCGTGTCACAATATGCTTCTAAAGGGGATGCCACTTGCAGCGGCAACGCCTGGCGAAAGGGGACTCTGTTGGATGCCTTGTGAGGCGTAGAGCCTACCTCATCCTGTACAAAAGCCTTTGCAGGTGTCGGGGGAGGGGTGCGTGTAGGGTAGTGAGGGAGGCTATACATACCGCACCCCTACCTTCCTCCTATTGAAAGGCCGATCAGCAAATGCACTCTCATTGAAAGTATGTAAACCCTGAGTAAACAATACATTAAAGGGAAGGGGCTCGGCCCAACATCTGATCAAATAATTGGAGGTGATGATATAAACACCTCAAGCAGGGGGGTGACAAACAGTGTTCCCGCTGATGGAGTTTAGTTACAGAAGCTAAGAGGGACTTGTCGCCTCCTTCAACGTGTTAAGGACCTCCTCCACAGACAATGTCATCTGAGAGAGTAGCACACCAAAACACACTACTCACAAAAGCTTTGATAGAAGTTGTAGACTATATATACTAATATAGTGCACATCTGTTTGGAAAAAGGAAATTTGGAAGGACCGAACGTCTAATTATAAAAGATATGGAATGTAGTAGAATAATCAGGGAGAGGTAAATCTAACTGAGCTATGTAGCTGACGATCTCTACATGTACACTTCAATTTAGTTTGAGAGCAAAATGTGTCTTCAACATATTCAATATTTTATATTGTTTGATGTTCATTCATGTTCATATCACTGTGCAGATATCTTATAAATAATCTTCATCCATTTTCAAGGTTTTTCAATTAATTTTTTCTGAAAAAGCAAATGTTTTTTTGACACAACCCTGACATTTTACCTAAAACTTTTTATTCCTATGATTAAGAAGAAGCAACTGATAAAAGAATGTGTTTGGTTAAACAGCGTAGAGCTATACAAGACATCATTTATCTAAGTTGAATGTCTAAAATCGAGAGATAATCTAAAAATAGCACTTTTCCTAATTCCAGGGTCATTGTGAGATAGTGAGAACCACCCTTCGCTCTAGCTGTTGGGAACATGGATGTCACCTATACTACAGGGTCCATCCCCTACCTCCAGCTGTTCAGCCATCAGAAGCCATGTGGGACCAGAAGTGACAGTTCCCTCATCAATTCTACCTTCCGAGTTTTCGCATTTGACCTGGCTCGTACTCAAGTGTGAAAGATTGTCCCTCTCATCGCCCGTGTGGTCCCGCCTATCTGAAGTCTATCTGGTTCATACTCTCTTTAGCCATTTAAATGCCACATAGTGCTTTAATGTGATGTGTCCTTCGTCGTCATGAATGTAGCCCTGGCGGGTAACTCGCAATTGCTAGAGCCAAGCATCATGACGACACTAGGGAGTGGATGCACTCCCACCGCCTCCTCATGATGTATGGATGCAGCTCTGGTGAGTACACTCTCCAGGGCTGCATGCATCATGTTGACCAAGCAAATAAACATTAAAGCCATATGCCGTCCTTAAAGGCTGAACTGCAGCCTTAACTAGACAGTAAGCGCAGGAAGCCGAGACAGGCGGCGACGAGGCAGCTTCCGATGGGCGCTCGGCATTGTGGCGCGAAAATGTGGCTGGCTGACTGTCACAAGAAGGTCCATTGTCGTCTGCTCGGGCGGTGATTGTCTTGTGTCGTCTGCTGGGACGTAATCAGGGCGGCAGGAGGTGGGCTGCAGGAAGGTGAGTGGGTGGTGGCTGATGGAGGCTGTAGTCAGTAGGCACCAGAAGCCGACCCCCTCTCAGGTTACCCCACACCAGCAGCCTGATAGCCTGCCGCCTCGGCACCGGTCAGCCGTCCCCCAGCACAATCAGCCTGCTCAGGCTTCCTTCCTTAGCCCCGAGCCACAGGCTGCCCACTCTCACCACTCACTCACAAAGTGGTGAAACAGGGGGTGTACAGAATCGTCTCCTACCCCCTTCTCCACTTTTAGTCACCACCGCGGCATTGGCTGGCAGAAAATTGAAGTCATTTAGGATGCCTGCCACTTGCATTGTGTGTTGCAGGCAGCCAGGCAGGGGGGCTTTGGTCGGTGCCTTCCTTCCTTGTCTGACGCCTGGAGCAAGAGGTAAGCGTCTACCCGACCTCCACCAAGCTGCCCCTTAGAGTTGTCCTGCCATTTACGTCAGCAGTTGGGCACAGCAGGAACCTGAACACTGGCACCCACCCCCCTTTGAGTCTCGGGTGGAGAAAGGGAGGGAGAAGTAGTAGAGTGGGGAGGCTGGGCTAACGTTAAAAGGAGGCAAGTAGGGACTAAGATATAGAGTGGAGAGATCGACGCACATACAGATATAAACATATAATTTAAAAGAGGGACACAGGTATATCGGGATAATGGTGGGGCGGGGGTGTCAGACGTCAGTTTAGGAGTTAAAGGTTCATGGCATTTGGCATGAACGATCTGTGTGAGACGAGATGAGTGGCTCATGCAGACACAGCATCAGCTGGCGAGCTGCTCATGTGGGAGCCAGGAGTAAGTCGGGCCAGAACCGCCAGGAGCAAAACCTATTAACACACTCCCCGCCTGCTGCCAGAGAAGAATCCCCGCGACAAATTGCCCAATTCCCTATGAGATAAATTTTCTCCAAATGTTGAGCGAAAATTTGGATATTTTTACCCCTTCTTCTTTTGGGTCTGGGATGGGATGCCTGCCTGCGGCAACTGCATGTGTTCTCTGGGGAGGCAGCGTCGGCCGTGCTTTGCAAAGCCAACTTTTGTGGCGGGAATAGGGAGCAATGGGAATGAAGCCATTGAGCTTCAACTATTGGTGCCTCCTGCCAGCTTGCCGCGCTGGGGCTGGAATCAATTTTGGAGGTTAACAGAGGTGCATGGCTAATTTGCCAACCTCCCAAGTCACGCCGGTTGCTTTTAGCACCTTTCTCCTGATACCTTGGGCAGTAGAGCACGCAGGAGGCCGCGGGGCCTTAATGACTGGCTTTGAGACTGGACAGAATTGTGTTACACCAGTAGGCGGTTCTAAGCAACACTGAAGTTACTGAATTATATCTGTATGTCAGTATGGGGATGTATATGCACAACATATGATAAGACAATCATATAACATGTCAGCCCGGCATGTCAGCTTCCTGGCCTGTTCAATGTTATGTCATTTTGGCATTCCTTGCACCCAAATAGCCGTCCTGATCCCTTTGGACTATATCTCCAATTTTAGACTAAACCTCATTTTATCGACTGTATTTTATCATATTTAGTGAGTAGTATAGTATGTATCGGAACGGGACTATAGTTAAGTACTGTTTATTACTCAATCGACATGCAGCCAATCAGAGGCCTCCATTTGGTCACGTGACCGGAAGTGACCTACTTAGGGGATTAGTGGTGACGTCACGTGACCTAGTTAGCCAATCAGAGGCCTCCATTTGGTCACGTGACCGGAAGTGACCTACTTAGGGGATTAGCGGTGCATTCTGGGTAACCCTGCAGCCAATCAGAGGCCTCCATTGGGTGACCGGAAGTGACCTACTTAGGGGATGGTGCATTCTGGGTAACCTACTGACCTACTTAGGGGACCGGAAGTGACGTCACATGACCTAATGGCCAACCGGAAGTGACCTCATTGAGGATCACGTGACCGGAAGTGACCTGATTGATCACGTGACCGGAAGAAGAAGAAGAAGAAGAAGAAGAAGAAGAAGAAGTGACTTCACGCGACTTAATGAAGAGATGAGCGTCTTTAAGGGGTCACGGGCTTTAAAATGTGATATCTTTTTTTTTGGAGGAGGAGGCGAGTCTCTTATTTTTTTTCGGTAAACTAATAAAAAACACCACGATATAAGTTTTTTTTTCATTTTTTATTGTTTTACGAGCGACTGGAAGTGACTTATTGAACTAGTTAGAAGCGTTCTTTAGAGTGTATAAGGGGGAAGGAGGGGAAGGAGGGGAGGGGAGGGGGGGAGGGGGGCCCTTTTAACATGCATGGGGAGGGGGGCGCTTTTAGGATGCATGGGGCGAGTGGTGGGGGGGAGGGGGGGGGAGGGGGGCACTCTAGGGGGGGGCACTCTAAGGAGCGCGTTTGTCTCTTTTAAGAAAGAAAAAGATTTTCAATCGAGAGACACGCTTCTTCCTCTCGAGAGGAAGAAGCGTGTCTCTTCGTGTGTTTTTTTTGTTTATCACGTGCTGCGATGAGGCGATCAGCTGCGACTGGAGGAAGTGACACTTTAAGAGATCGCGCGTCTTAATTGTTATGATATTTTTTTTTTTTTTTTTTTTTTTTTTACTTACTAATAAAGAAGACGTATGAAAATAAAACACAACAATTCACATGTCCGTCGTTCTCGTTGTTTCTTGCTTGATAAAGTCAAGTAATATCGCGATGCCGAGGCCAAACTTTCCCATGTCCTCAGTCAACACTCGAAGGAGTTCAAAAGGCGTACCGCCGGCGCCGTCAGCTTCATCTTGCCACATTTTCAACACTCGGAAGGCCCACTCAGCGGGACTTCCTCCGTATTCGCATTCTTCAGCGATCTTATCTAACCTCTCAGGCGACAATTTTAAATGGTCCCCCACCTCTTTCCACCTGCTACCCAGACGTCTGCCGAGGGTGCCCAAGTGCTTATGCATCGCGCGCGAGTCGGGGTTTTCGAAATCCAACCCCTGTCTGTGGAGAAGGGCCATCCACTGAGCCAACAGTTCCATGCGTCTAATGCGGGTGAAGACGCGACCGAGCTCGCCCCATCTATGACGATGCGGGGTTTCACCCCACCACACTCGGAACATCGCCGTACACAGCTCCTCCGGTGTCTTGACACTGCGCTCTACTAGAGCATCCATACGGGCGGCGCTGACTTTTAAGCTACTGCCCAACTCTCTCCAACAGCCGCTCAACTCTTTACCTAGTTGACGAAGCAAGGCGTCGCTATAGGCTAACCGCCGCTGTCCTACCTGTCGGGTCTCCCCATCATCGGTCTGCCTCGCGCCGCGTCTCACGTCGTCAAGCCGCATTAACTTTTTTTCAGGCGCACCGGGCGGTGAAGGCGAGCTTGAAAGTGGAATAGCTTGAGCCATCTCGTCTCGTCTTGGCGGCAGCGGCAGCGGCGGCGGCGGCGGCGGCGGCGGCGGCGGTGGTGGTGGTGGCGGTGGTGGTGGTAGTAGCCGTTACTGGGGTCAGAGGCGATATGTTTTTTTTCCAACAGAAATGAGAGCTTTTTATACAGAGGGAGTTTAATCCCATTTCCAACAGCGCTCCAGCTGTCTAGCGCCCTGTCCGCATGACGCTTTTTCAGCCGCTCCGCTCCTTAAGAGCTTAGATGACGAGGGGGTGTGGCATCGCTATCCGTGGAGACCAGCTGAAAACGGTGTTTTTTCCTCACTCATAGCCTTAATACCTCCTACCCCCTACCCGAGGACGTCTCCCTCCCTCTGACATTCATTGTAACAAACGTCAGAGGTCAGGTGAAAATCGGATTTTTTTTCATGCACAGCCTTAGGCAGCTGTCACCCCTCCCTATTGAACTAGCCGGCCGCCCGCCCGCCTGGCCGGCCCGGTCTACTCACCACGGCAGGAGGTGGCGATTTTTGTCTTACACTTAAGTCGCTCACCACATGCACACGCCTCTACTCACAGACAGACACGTTCGTCTTAGGGGGGTCCTGCTTCACGCCACACGCCTCCTGTAGTTTTTTTTTGTATACACACTGTAAGCTCATCACCGTTACCGTTAATCCTTTATACAGCTAACGCGCGCTGAATGGCTGAACAGGGTGGTAAGCGGCTTAGCTCACCACAGTGGATCCCTCAAAAAGGGATCCAGCTGAAAACGTCATACCTTATGTCTTTGTGAATGGCCGCCGCCGGTCAGTCGACGGCAGGCAGCAACCGCTTAACCCTTTATACAGCTAATGCGCGTTGAATTGCTGAACAGGGTGGTAAGCGGCTTAGCTCATCATCACAGTCGATCTCTCAAAAGAGGGGGGGGGAAAGGGATCCAGCTGAAAACGTCATGCCTTATGTCTTTTTGTTTCTCTTTGTGAATGGCCGCCGGCCAGCCGGCGGCAGCTGAACAGGGTCGGTAAGTAGCTTAGCTCTAGAAGCGAGAAGGCGTATATAAGGGGCTTGGAAACCTCCATTCACTCACTCATTCTTTTTTGCTGCTCTCTACAGTCACCACCATGAGCAAAAGACAACAGCTAGCGGCGTTCAAGAACAAGAAGACTACGCGGAACAGCGTTCGTTTAGCGTCAGTGCCTGCTCTTGCTACTGAACATGAGACTACCGCCGCAGCCGGTTGGTCTTATCACCCTCCTGCTGTAGCGAGCGCTCGCGGCAGTAGTAGTAGTAGTAGTAGCAGTAGCACTAGTAGTAGCAGTAGTGGTAGTAGTGGTAGTAGTACTAGTAGTACTACTGGTAGCAGTCGTCGTGCTAGCGACGTTGTTACACTCGCGACGGTACACGTTGCTGCTAAGCGCGCTGCCGCTGCTACCGCCGTCCCGCCTGCCGCTGCTGCTGCTGCTGCTGCTGCTGCTGCGCCTGCTACTGCTGCGCCTGCTACGGCTGCGCCTGCTGAGGCTGCTGCTGCGCCTGCTACTGTTGCGTCTGCTGCGGCTGCTGCTGCGGCTGCTTCTGCTGCACCTGCTGCTACTGCTACTACTACTGACGACAACGCTCCTGGCACAGCGCAGTACTGGCAACCGGGTTTTTACCTCCCCACTACTGTTGATGACTTTGATGACCTGCCGCACGTTGCACAGCCCCTCTCCTCCACCACTACATCGACGGACGCCCTCGACGCCGCTCGCGCTGAGAGTTACAGCTATTCGGACACTCAGCCCCTGAACCGAGAAGAAGAGGAGGAGGAGGAGCAGCAACAGGGTGAGACAGAGAACGACGCTGACGACGAGGCGTACGAAGAACCCGAAGGGCAAGGGGTGAGCGGTACGTTTTTCGGCTTCCCTCTTCGACCTTTCGACCTCACTTCCTCCACTGCTAGCGCCCCCCCGTCCGGTCCGTGGCGACTGCCCTCACCGCCACCTTACGAGGGCGGCGGCGGCGCTTCATCTTCTACCGCTACACACAGCACGGACGGCGTGTGGCTGCGCTGTTCCAACAACGAGACCTCCGATACCACCAGCGCTGACGCTGCTCCTGCTATCGGTTCTGCTGCTGATTCAGCTCACGCTGATGGTGTTGCTCATCCTGCGGGTGTGAAACGTTCTAAGGTGAGTTCCAGAACAACAAGGCCCACTAAGAAGAGAAAAATACAAGAAAAAGAAGGAGATGGACGAGAAGAAGCAGAGAAAACACTCGGGTTAGAGTTCTGCTTAGACGGAGCTTTGACGCTGGAGATCTGGGAGGACGTGGCTAGACTGTCTAGGAGGCCGCGCTACACAAAAGACGGCCAGGTGAAAGAGGCGTCTCTGACCAGAAGCAAGCGAGTGCACTTCACGGCCGACACGCTGCGCGAGCTCATAGCACGCATCGCCGATATCCGCGCAGTGGTGCGCATACGCGACACAGCGGCCGCGCAAGGAAAACCTAATCACACCCCCTGGTTCGCAGTGCTGGATGAGGCGGGCGAAGTGTACGCAGCTGTGAGCTACTACAGCGGTAAGAACCTCGTCCACGTGCGCAAGTACGAAGGTCCTGACAAAAAACCCACACAGCAGGGGGTGACGCTGTCCGCCAGAGCGCTCAAAGAGTTGGATGACAAAACAGAGATCATTCTGAAATATCTCGGCATAGATTCGGAATGAGAGACGCTCAACGCTCATGCGCGCACACACACAGCGTTTGACGTACGCTGTATGAGACAGACAGACAGACAGACGGATACACAGACAGCAGACAGAAAGATAGTTACATAGACGACAGATTGATAGATGGCTAGATAGATAGATAGATAGTTAGACGGCTAAGTAGTTGGTAACCGAGTGAAAAAAAACATGACACAGTACGTATGCGAAAAGTGTTTCAAAATGTTTAAAAGAGCGTACAACCACGAGAGACACGTAGAAAATTGTAGAGTAGTAGCTAAGTTTTGCCCTCTATGCGGCGAAGGGGATTGCCGAAAGAGCGCTTGTCGACGCGAATCTCTGGACGGGGTGACCGTCCCTCCGCGCATATGTGCTGTACCGAACGGGGAGGAAACGTTCACGGCGAATTGGCCTGCGATACAAACGGGCGTCAGGATGCACGGGACTCGCGTGAGTGTAACAAACTTCAGGCTACCAACCGGCGAGTTGAGTGACGCTGTAGATACTATGCGTCGCATTCACTTGACACAAAGATTCAGATACAAAGTGGGTTTCTCGGTAGGCTTACTGTTACAACACAGAGAAGACAAGAGCAAACTGCGCTACTTCCACGCCTCCCAGAACAACGCAACTCTCATACAACCGCTCCCTACTGTAACTAATTCAGAAACTTTGGAAGAGCTCCTCTCAAAGATGCAAAACACCGTCGCTTGCGAGGAGGTACGGAAACTTTGCGACGCTGACACCAAGTGGCACGTTCTTTTTCCTACCAATTTGAACATCTGCGTTTACATGGGACCGGGGGAATTCCCCATAGGCGGTAGGATCACTCAGGCCGGTCGAGTTGGAAAGAGAAGCGGCGTGTTAGATTTTCCCAACAAGGACAACCTCTGCATCTTCCGCTGCATTTCCTTTCACTTATACAACACCAGCAAGCGCGCTTCAGATTTGTTACGTCAGTTCTGTCCCGCTGCCACACCTGAATCCTTTCCGGGTCTGAACATCCGCGACTTACCCGCGTTAGAGAACTTGTTTGACGTACAAATAGCGGTTTACACCGCGTCGCGTCAAGTGCCGGGGCGGAAGTTGAGAAGACGCGTTACTCTGATCAGACCGCCTTCCAGAACTGTGGCCGCCCGAGGTAAAGTCAACCTACACCTGACGGCGAAAGGCGGTTTGCACGTCTCTCTCGTCACGGACTTCAACGCGTACGCGGGCATATACGAATGTTGCAAGTGTAAGGCGGCGTTCACCACCGAGTTCTTGCTGAAGAGACACAGGAACCAGCTTTCCTCTTGCCGACAAGTCAAGTTGCGCTACGTAGGTGGCATCTACCAAAATTCGAGAACGATTTTCGAAGCGCTAGCAGACTTCTCCATTTTTCCCCCCGACGGACATTCCGGAATCTACCCTTACAAGATCGCCTTCGATTTCGAGGCTTTCTTCAGACCGTGCAAAGAACCGTCGACGGAGCACGTGTCCCTGCTGTGGGATCACGTCCCTTTGTCGGCTAGCGTCGCATCCGACTTTCCGGGGTGGGAGGGGCCCGTCTGCTTCGTCAGAGCGTCCGACGCAGATTCCGACCCCTTGTTGGACCGAGTTTTAAATCACATAAACGAGAACGCCAAAGCGATCGGGGAAGCTGTGCTAGAACTTTACCGACCGACGTTAGCGAAGTTAGATGCGGCGATAGGTGAAGCTCTCCTGCTGGAGGAGGCGACGTTCACCACCCCTTCTCCAGGCGGCTTCGCTGCGGCTCAGACCAGACACCCGTTAGTTCAACTGAAGAAGCGTCTTCTGAGATACATCCGTCAAGCTCCAGTGGTGGGCTTCAACTCGGGGCGTTACGACTTGAACCTGATCAAAATACGCCTTCACTCGTTCTTCGCCTCCGGAGACCGAAGAAACCAAGAATTCAGCGTCATAAAGAGAAGCAATCAATACTTGGCGGTTTACACACAGCACACGGTTTTCTTGGACGTAGTCAACTATTTGGCACCCGGTTACAACTACGCGACCTATTTGCGAGCTTTCACCAGGAACGAAGAGAAAGGTCACTTTCCTTACGAATGGATGACGTCTACCAGGAAACTGGCAAACAGAACGCTGCCGCCGAGATCGGCTTTCGACAGCGAGCTGACGGGCGTCAAAATGTCCGAATCCGACTACGCCGCATGTCAGAAAGTTTGGTCCGACGAGAAGATGCAAACTATGGAAGACTACTTGATCCACTACAACAACAAAGACGTGAAACCTTTCATAGAAGCTCTGAAAAATCACGCTAAATTTTTCCAAGATCGCGGCATCGACATGTTGAAAGACGGAGTTTCTCTCGCCGGTTTGACTTTACGCTTCCTCTTCCAAAACCTAGAAGACGCGTTCACAACGTTTCCCCAGTTCGACGCCGTCCTCCACGCTCTGATCAAAGAGAATCTAGTCGGCGGTCCTTCCATCATCTTCCATAGATTTCACGAGAAGGGCACCACGCGGATAAGGGAGCACAAGTACGGCGAAGAAGCGAGACCGTGCCAACACATCCTAGGACTAGACGCTAACTCTCTGTACTTGCGCTGCATGAGCGAAGCGCACTGCACGGGCTATTACGCGGTGAGACGGCCCGAGACCGAGTTCAAGCCCGAAATCAGGCAAAGAAACTCTCACAGCGCTTTGGAGTGGTTACGCTTCGTAGAGCACGACCGCGACGTGAAACTGCGCCACGCTCTGAACGGCGGCGAGATGGCGGTAGGCTGTCGGAGAATTCGCGTGGACGGATTTCACGCGGCCTCTAATACGGTTTTCCAGTTTCACGGGTGTTGGTTCCACGCTCACGAGTGCATACCGTCGCACCGATATCAGTGCGCTTCACTGAGAGAGGAGAGACGCGACAGAACGACCAGAGTAAGCGCTTACTTGAAAGCGTTAGGTTACAAGCTGGTCGTCGTGTGGGAGTGCGAATGGCGAGAGATGAAGCGTCGAGATGAGCGGGTCAAGGCCTCCCAACAACGCTGGAAGGTTGACGCTTTGAAAGTGTCTCGAAACGCGATGAGCGAGAGCGACATCCTTTCCGCTGTGAAAGAGGAGAAAATGTTCGGTTTAGTTCAAGTGGACATCACTACGCCGCCTCACCTACGAGAGTACTTCGAAGAAATGACCCCCGTTTTCAAGAACGCGACCGTTTCAAAATCGGACATAGGCCCTCACATGTCAGACTTTGCGCAGGAAGAAAAGCTGTTGAACACGCCTCAGAGATGTCTGATAGGGAGTTACCACGGAAAAAATATTCTCTTGGGAACGCCGCTTCTCAAGTGGTATTTAGAGCACGGTTTGATAGTCACCAAAGTGCAGCTGGTGGTAGAATACCTACCTAAACGCTCCTTTGCCGGTTTCGCGGACGAAGTGACGGCGGCGCGAAGACGTGGCGACGTGAACGAGAACGAGAAAATTCTGTCAGACTGTTACAAGTTAATGGGAAACGCTACGTACGGTAAAACAATCTGCAACAAAGAAAAACACACGGCGGTGAGATACACTGACAGTCGGAAGTTCGAACTATTGGCCAATTCGTGGCGCTTCAAAAAGGCGTCCGAGTTGACTTCCGATCTGTTTGAAGTCGAACTACAACCGAAAACGGTCAAGAACAACCTCCCTATTCAGATAGGGTTCATGGTATACCAGTACGCGAAGTTGAAAATGTTAGAGTTCACATACGACTTCTTGGATAGATTCGTCGATCGGCGCGATTATGCCCTTTGTCAAATGGACACCGACAGTCTTTACATGGCTCTCAGCGGTGCCACGTTGGATGACCTAGTGAAACCTCGCCTGAGAGAGACGTACTTCAGAGAGAAACGAAAGTGGCTTCCGACAGCGGTGTGCGACGATCACTTAGAGCTTTTCGTGAAGACAAAAACGGAAAGAGTGCGAGAATGGTGTGCGCCGCCCGGCGGATGTTGTGAGAGACGGTACCTTCACGATCTGAGAACTTCGGGGCTCATGAAAGCGGAGTGGGAAGGTGACGGGATCCTAAGTCTCAACCCTAAGACTTACATTTGCTACGATCGAGTCAGCGACACCGGTGAAAGAAAATCCAAAAAATGGAGTGCAAAAGGCGTACAGAAGAAACAAAACCCCCAGGAACCAGACGCCTTCTTGGATGTTCTTCGCCAACGAAAAACTCTCATTGCTGTAAATAGAAATTTCAAAGTGGTGCGAAACAAAATGGTCACCTACACCATAGAGAAAGACGGCGTGCGCTACTTGTATTATAAGCGTCGCGTGCATTCTGACGGTGTGACAACGAGTCCTTTAGAGATATGAAAAAAAAAAAAAAAATAAGCGTGTGCATCTTTTCAAAAATAGAGTGTTTATCAAGATTGAAAAAAAAATAAATTAAAAAAAAATTAAAAGAAAATATTGTTGTGTTTTTATTATCATACGGCTTCTTTTACTAGTAAGTCGCGCAGTCTCTTAAAGCGTCACTCATGTGACGACGTCGCTTCCAGTCACGGGATCCTAAACAAAAAAAAAACTTCTTCTTCTTCCGGTCACGTGATCAATCAGGTCGCTTCCGGTTGGCCATTAAGTCGTGTGACGTCACTTCCGGTCACGTGACTCATCAGGTCACTTCCGATCACGTGATCCTAAATTAGGTCATATGACGTCACTTCCGGTCCCCTAAGTAGGTCAGTAGGTTACCCAGAATGCACCATCCCCTAAGTAGGTCACTTCCGGTCACCCAATGGAGGCCTCTGATTGGCTGCAGGGTTACCCAGAATGCACCGCTAATCCCCTAAGTAGGTCACTTCCGGTCACGTGACCAAATGGAGGCCTCTGATTGGCTAACTAGGTCACGTGACGTCACCACTAATCCCCTAAGTAGGTCACTTCCGGTCACGTGACCAAATGGAGGCCTCTGATTGGCTGCATGTCGATTGAGTAATAAACAGTACTTAACTATAGTCCCGTTCCGATACATACTATACTACTTTAGTGAAAACATAATATTGTAATAACAAACACAGAAATGTGAGCGTCACATACAGTCGTCAGAAGCACTCACTTCTGAAAGGCAAGATGAAGTCAGAGCTTTTGGCGACAGTGACGCTCATTATTCTCACTGTGACATATAAGAGAAATTCATGTGTCCTGATCTGGATAGATAGATGGATTAAAAATAGATATAGCAGGTATGTCATGGCCTCCTATAAAGTATAATGCACTTTTTGGCATGTAAACCGAAACGTTGCCGTTATCATGACTTCAGACTTATTTTCTCTCAAGAAAGGAGAAAGGTATAGGGACTGCATTTCTTTGGCAGCGAAGAGTAAAAACGCCAACTTGAGGCATATCAGTGGTGGGTTGTGTTCTGTTAATACCTGTCTGTGTGTAGACAGGTGCCTGTACCTGACCATGGGGGTCTGCACCTGATTGCTACCTTGCATGGAGGATCAGGCATGTATAGGCAGTGGCCACTGACCCACCCCATGCAGGCAGTCACTGATCACGAACACTGTAAATGTATATATAACCCTGAGTGGTATCTCCAAAACTCCACATCAGCATAAGTAACCATCGTTGGAAATATGGGTCATATTCTCAGTATATATTAAGTAGGACCCATACTCCAAGTCAGGATTGCTATGATAGCATGCATAACTTTTGTAACCATCCATTCCAAAAATGCACTGACATCTCTAAATAGCTCTACCCACACTCCCTCCACAATGTCCATGCCAAACCTCGTCCCACCCTTCCCTCCTTACATTAGCCCCCTCTACCCCCCCCCCCCACCTGCCTCCCCTTCACCTTGACTGACTGACTCTGATCACCATACTGGGCGGGTTACCATGCCAACCGGATCCGTACCACAGATGGCGGTCGGAGGCAGGCTGGTGTAAATGATCCACAAACCCAGGTCTTCAGTCGGCTTCAGTTTCAGTGTTTGCAATGGAAATTCCTGGTCGCACGCACCTGCCTCCCTGCTGCACCCTGAGTCGTCCTCCCCACCCCAGCCTGTCGATCCTGGACCAGTTAAGGTTACCGCTGGTCCCTGCAGTGGTCCCCCAGTAAACACCCTACGTAGTTCCAACGTAGCTCAGAGGTTTCTCTAGGTAGATGTCCAACCAAAAGGTTTGAGATTGGTAATTTTGGAAGGTTTGTAGACGTCAAAACGTTAAGGTTTATTTACGTTCAACAGATGTAGACGTCTGATTTACGTTGATCTACCTCATTCAGACGTAAAAATTCTACGTAGATCTACGTTAAAAGACGTAACTTTTCAACTTCAATTGGGTAGATGACTTTTCCGTGTCACACTAGGTGGCAGCACTATCAATTATGGAGAGTATATTACAGCTCCTTAACAAATCTACCACATTCAAGCAGTAAATTCTCATTAATTGTGGATTCAATATCATGCAAATAAACCACATTCAATAGAATATTTATATATAAAGGACAGGTGATTAAAGTATTGTGCATGAATAGGTGCTTTGAGGCACTTTACTGTGAGGACACCACATTGGTGGTAATGGAAGAAATACAAAGCCTCTCTGCAGCCAAAACTATTCAACAGATCTATACTGTCAGGCTGTTCAATTGAACTACAAGAATATACTATGTAGAATGAGATGAGATTGAAAATTATAGTAGTTACTTTGTATGAATATTGTTTGTAAATGTAAATTTGTCTGTAATATATTGTCCCACTATGTAGAATTATATGTAATGTGTTAAACATAGATTTACGTCTTCAGGAGCTATGTAAATCAGACCTGCAGGTTTGAAATTGGTAAATAAACCTTAACGTTTTGACGTTGATAAACCTACTAAAATTACGTAGTTCAGACCAAAAATGAACGTAGATTTACGTCTGACCAACGTCATTGTGTTTACTGGGCCCCTGCCTGCCACGCACTGTGTGGCATTGTGTGGTCAGGATAGGGGGTACTCGTGCCCCAACCACGAGGTTCTTAGGTAAAACACCACGTAGAAGAGAAATATAAGGACTAGGCCCTTATTTTGAGCAGATAAAATAATTGGGTTAATTCGCTCATTGGAAGGTTATGTGGATAGCTGTGGTGAATAAATGGGATAGCGATAGTAAATACTGCTGCACTGAAATACTAGTATGCATTTTTGTCATTACCGGTGACAAAGTGTGTGTCTCTTTTCGGTTGAGAAGTGAGGCACAAAGAAGGTGAGTCTAAGCATCAAGCTTTCTCTCCTGATGGTTAATGGTGTTGTCATTAATACTTATTTGATAGCTAATGGTGCCTTCATTAAGCCCCTTTACGTAAAGGTTAACGAGCAGTAACCACGTACTGCCTTGCTGCTAGACCATGGCGCTGCCAACATGTATTGTCACGTATAGTGAATGGGAGAAACAGTTGCTCATTTGACAATTCAGATACTTGCCGTACATGCACTGTCAAATCAATGGAATGAGGAATTGCCCCGGAAAATTGCATACGATACTGGTTACTATATATTATAAGAATTAGATAAAATATGACCATGTAACAGAGTGGGGACACTTTATTCGTATCATAATCATGGAAAATATCTATGGGCACCTTGTTTTTGCGATGCTTACATATTCAAACTATCATGATATCATTGATATCTTGAACATACTTAGTTACACAGATGAGAGTGTAACAGTTACTGTCGCCAAAATGAGCACCTTTTGAAAGTCAGCCTTTCAGATGTGTTTTTTCTGCGACACACGGGGCTCTTACTTTTCGTTCTGCATGTGTACACATGTTCCATAGTGACCTTAACATGAATAAGAAATGGCGTACTTTGTGGTGAAAGCATTTCATGTAAATTCTAGTATGGTGGTTGATTGAAACTTAATACCTACACAATATTGTGAACATCACACATACGGGTACATACACTTCAGGACACGATCCCCTCAGCTCATCCATGCATTCAGCTGCCAGCTCAGCCCCACCCCCACCCACCCCGTCTCCAGGCCCATGAGGCGCGCCCCGGCACTGACCCTCCAGCACCTGCAGTGACGCGGCGATCCCTCCTCCAGAGTCACCTCCAGCCTCCCCGCGCGCCTCCTCCCCAGGGAGGGGTGACCGTAGGGCGGGTGATAAATCAGTGTAATCGTGTTGGCCGTGAACTGCTGCACGGGCAGGGCGGCCAGGGCTGTAGGACGGCGCCTGGGGACCTTCCAGTTCCGCCCGGACCGGCGGGGGACCCTGGGTGTCGGGGCAAGCCCCCCTCACCCCCCTCAGGGACCCCCCCCCCCCCCACTCCCTGCTGTCGGTGGCTCCCACGAGAGGGGTCAGCAGCCCTGGAGGAGTGAATGGAGGACGTTGGGGATCCAAGACGACTTAATGAGAACGTATGAAGGCGGATTGGCCTAACCCACTTAATGTGGCGCACACTGAGGTGTTCTCTGCTGCTGTTTATGGTGTAGCAGAGTGGCACAGACGGGCCCCTTAACCCTTTATGTGTCATATAGTGCATAAACGCATTATACCCTGGGTCGTCATGATGCATGAATAGTACCTCGCGAGGATCTCACCAGTGCTGCATTTAAGCCATTATTTAAGCATCAAGCCGTTCCTGTGGGATTGATAGACTCTCAAGGGTCGGCATGATGCATGGATGTGAACATAGCGGGTAGACTCGCTAGCGCTACATGAATGCATTGTGACGACCAAGGGCAGAGCACAACAACGAGGCATGTGAATTTAGGTGTGAGACCTCGTAAGAACATTATATTGTACAGTATTATATATCCACTTTAGCCCGCCCTTCTATTAGGCTTTTATTACTCCTCAGATAGAAATGAATATTTTATTGCGGTTCGTATATCTTTCCTATAATACCATGAAGATGACCGAGATATCAGCAATATAGGATATTCATGAGTAATTGAATCGTGCAACATTCATGTATGAGCATAATTTCACTATGAGATTAATTCGCTGGGCCAAATTCTACTTTCCCTATACTACTTACGAAATTAATGTAGACTCGTATTTGTTCTTCACATACAATTCGCTATATATGCAGTCAATAAAATTCATTCTATCCATTCAACCAACACAAATATGAAGTAAATACTGTATGTATTTCCATACACATCTTAACTTATACTTATCAATAAAAATCTACTGGTAGGTACATGGATGCATATACTTTTGGACTCAGAACACATATATATATATATATACATACATACATACATACATACATACATACATACATACATATATGCATGTATAGCATCCATGTCCTTGCAGAAAGGCACCCACTTATTACATCAGTGACCCTGTGCCATCTCCTGGTAAGTTGTTTATTACCCGCAAAAATAACACACCGAGGGTTAGAAAAGGTGCATGGTATACTCTCCACCCCTCCCCCCCTGACAGTTTGGAACATGGCAGACAGACAATCCCTCAGTCTTATCTACCGTAACCCTTAACCCTCACCCCATCCCTCCCACACACTCAAACACCAGCTTCTGTGCACCTCAGGCGGGCCCTACAGGAATGCCATCTGGATAATCATAATCCACAAGAAAGAAAGAATAACCCCCACAAGCCGCAGGTGTAAGGGGCAGGGGGAGGAGGCCGGGGAGGGTGAAGGGCCATGGGTCGATCCCAAAAGCTTTGTTTCCACAGCAGTGCTAAAATAAGAGGCCACGAGGAGGAGGGACAGGTGAGGGTGAGGGATGGATTCTCAGGAGTCAAGGGGTGTGGGAATCAATAGAGTTGTTTGTTATGTGTGTAGGAAGAGGAAGGGACGTAGTAACTTATTGGGGCGGGTGGTGCAGTAAGATTCGGAATGGCTTGTGCTTAACGGTAAACTTATGTTCTGCAGAAGCACAGCACTTGGTCTTGGTATTTTGAACATAGAATCCATACATAGCAAGATTGAGTCCGCTGGTATAGTGTGGATCCATAGTTCCATAAAGGAGTAAAATCAGAAATGAGTTCATCACGATTGGAAGATTTGGTAAGCCTACTGGGATCGAGGAGAGGCGGGGAGGACTGTTGGTTAAGGGGGGGGGGGGGGGTATCACAGTTTCCATGCCTGACACCGCACACGTCGCCCGAAGGATGGGTGGCGGGAAATTAAAACAATGTCCCCTGTGATTAATATGGATAAGTTCGTGGCCACTCTCAATTCCCAGAGCGGCGCTCCGAGGTGGCCCTGGCGTGCGGCGCCGTCCCCTCCAGCAGCTGGTGGGCTGCCACCCCAAGTCTGCCTCCAGCACCTACTGCCTCTGTACCCCTCCTCCTCCTGCACCATGTCCTCCTGTATCCAGGTCCTGTATGTGTGTAACAGGATCCATGCACTTAATACTTATATATACAGGACTTCACCTGCGTTCTAATAAACATAAAACCATGTTATTTATACATGAATTTATGGTTACATGAATTCAGGAATAAGTGGTCTTCTTCTCTTTTATCAGGAAACTTCCTGCATTTTAAAGTAAGAGGTCCTTTTTTAATATCAGGGAAACTCTGTGGATATCAAGAAAATTGGACTTTTGTCTTCATCAGACTAAAATAAATTATCACATTATCTTTTTCTTTTATATAATAAGCCCCAGAAAATTATAGGCTTTTATGGAAAAGGGGAAGGGGATTGTTTGGCCCCGAATATCGAGTTATTGAAGACTAAGAACGCATATGACGTCATTTTTGATGCTGAGTGCAGGGACCAGGATGTAAACTACATCCTCCCTCACACCCAACACCCACCACCCTACCAGCTATGTGGCTAACTATGACAGACGCGGGCAGGGGTCGGACACGCAGACATCTCAATATCCACAGCTTGAGGCAGCCTGAGATTAACTCTATTCCCGACTTATATGTATATAGATAGACCCCCCTCCTCCTCCTCCTGCACCCCCTACATCACCCCCTGATTAATTAGACCGTATATTAATGATCAAAGTGAGATGGGGTGTGTAGACTACCCTTCCCGGTTCAAAGATCAATCACTTCCCTACATTCATCACGGGGACTAATCAAAACTTTCGCGGTCTCTGTGACCCCTACCGCAACTTTTTTTGCGTCAGGGAGTAAGCATTGAGGAGATGGGGAGGCAGTGTGGGGGCTGTGCCCTGGAGGCCCTCCTCCACGGCCCCCTCCTTCTGCCTGAGTTACATAGTCTACACATAACGCCAGCCCCTATATACGACGCACCCGGTGACTCCACGCACAGAATGCGCCGAAAAATACTGCCATGGGCCCGGAGGGGGGAAGACGGGGAGTACTGAGGCCAAGATGGAAGATTGGCGTGTCGGATGGTTTCCACTCATTACACGTGGTAATTAAAAACACAGCCCTCTTCCCCTCTGAGTCTGACATTTGCAACTTAAAAAAGAACCCAGTGTAAGCAACTGGTGGAAGTGCATCACTGTCAAGATGAGAGGGCTCTTTTGGTACTTTTGGATATTGTTTCATAGAGGAAAAGTTCAGGGGAGGTGGGCCTAAAGTGCTGAGGGACGTAGCGGCAACGAGGCAAGATTTCTTCACCCCCCCCCCCCCCAAGATTTCACAGGCTTGCCGCAAATACACCCCTTGCGTTTATGCTTTGCAAAAAAGGGAATTTGATTCTCAGGTGTATGGTTTGGGCCAGGGCCCCAATCCCAATGCTCTAAAAATCAATTTAACCTGCCTTATAATATACGTCTGGCGGTTTGTAAGAAAGAAAATGTAAGATACGTTATTACAACTCCACACATTCATAGCCTTTGGAACCTCGCTGTAGTCTAAACTACTTGGATAGGCTACACTGTAAAAAAAATCCCTTGAATTCACGGAGAATCTCAGTTAAATTTGACAGTGCATCTCCGTTTTTTGGTTTACAGTGAATCACTGTATACCTCATCTATTTTACAGTGAAATTCTGTAATCCATTGCAGTGAAACTCCGTTATTTCTTTTACAGTGAACCTCTGTTTTCTGAGTAGTTCTATCTTTTCCTATCAGGTGGCAGCTTAGTTCCTCAGGAGAGTTTTCTGAAGGTTCTAGGTTCTAAAGCAGTATAAATATGCCAATACGTTAATAATTTTCAATACCTTAATTCACTATAAAGTAGATATACAGATGTAATTTAAATTTGATGAAATATTCACAATCAATTAAAGATTCAATTGTGTGGGACACTAAGCAGTACTTGTAATACCATAGACACCCTTCTTGTGATAATATGAAAAATATATATTCTCAGCACTGTAGTTGGTGTTCTATAACAATTCTAGAGTAATGTTTGCTCATGAATTGTGATAATAAAGTGCTGTATATGTGCTCCATAATAATTATGAAGTCCCAGCACAAGATATTTCATGGAATAAAAATGGATATGGTTGATAATTATAGTGAACTGTACACTGACATAAACACAGAATAAAACAGGGAAATTCCGTAAAAATTACGGTGACTTCTAAAAACGGAATTCCCTTAAAAAACGGTGACTTCCAAAAACGGAATTCCCTAAAAAAACGTGGGTTTCCCGGCTCCTTTTGATGCCAGTGCTTCGTTTTTTCTACGGAATATTTTTTACAGTGTATAATTCTGCTACACCTGCAGCCTCCTTCTATACACACGTCTACCCCATGTATACATCGAGTTACACACCTAATTAGCCGTGCTAATTACAAACATGTATATATGTTCTAGTGGTAAGATGTTTCCCTACACAACCAGCCCTGGGCTATATCCTGAGCCGCCTGAGTCGTATCTCTGAGCTGCTCCAAATTGTTGCGATGCTTAATTACCCTCACCAAATAAACCATTCCTCTGTTTACTTCATGTCGTCAACCTCACAGCAAGGCCGACTTTCGTCAAAGATGGCGGCGTCCTGTGTGGCCGTCCGGATATAGTTACTACGCATGCGTGCCGATGCATGATCGGCCTAATGAAACGCACACATATAGGAGTGGCCAGTGTCGTTGGGTTCCTTCTGCTGCCCGCTACCCCTGAGGTCTTAACGCCTCAACCTCTTACAAAGTCCAGGTGTCCCTTCTGATGTTTTATCTGATGCAGCCTCTGTTAATTGACCTGCCCTCCCATATTCTATTGGCCCTTTAAGGGCCGCATAGTGCTTAGATTCGTAGTCACCTTTGTCGCCATAATGCATGGATGCAGCCTTAACGAGTAACTTGACACCCGGATCGGAATGATGCATTTATCATGACGCGGCACCAAACAACATTTAAAGGGTTGAATAAAGGGTATGTATACCCGTTTTCTTCTGATACTTCTTTCATTACTCTCATTTCAATAATTCTGTTGTATTCTGTAGTCCCTTCAAAATGTGCTAAGATACTTGAAATACCGGTAAATACAGATGTGTTGGGTCGTCTAACCATCACACCAATTGGGCAATGGGCAAAGGCTTTGACATGGAGGATGCGACCAAAATGCGACCAAAATTAAGCATGCTCTACCTCTTTAAAATATGATGTCACGTTGTATACATTTGCATAGGACGTTATCCATGGGGGAAAGCCCTTCTAAAGGACTTGGGTGAAAATCTATGTGACATGATACATGTACATTGAATAGGGATAGAGGAGTCGCCATGGCAAAGGAGGTTAACCTCCAAGGCCAGGGTTCCAAGGTTGGGATGGCATGCTGCAGGAGGTAGAACTCCAAGATTGGGGTTGAAGAGGTGGTATACCCTCAATATTTAGGCGGCAGAAGGGGGTAGACCTCCAAATCTGAGGTGGCAGAGGAAGTAGACCCTATATGCTTCTTGGTAGACCTCCGACATTGGGGCTGAAGAGGGGTTAGACCTCAAAGATGTATTGGGGTAGAGGATGAGATGGCCCTCCATGCAAGGTTGGGGCGGCAGCAGAAAAGTTAGACTTCCAATGCTGGCGTGGCAGAGGAAGCAGACCTCTAGAGTTGGGGCAGCAGAGGAAGTAGAACTCCAAGGCTGGGGTGGATTTGGGTGGCAGCAGAGGTAAGGCTGGGGTGGCCACAGAGGTAAGGCTGGGGGGCAGCAGAGGTAAGGCTGGGGTGGCAGCAAGGGTAAGGCTGGGGTGGCAGCAAGGGTAAGCCTAGGCTGGCAGCAGAGGTAAGCCTGGGGTGGCAGCAGAGGTAAGGCTGGGGTGGCATCAGTAAACCTACAAGGCTGGGGTGGCAGCAAGGGTAAGCCTAGGGTGGCAGCAACCATGGGTAAGGCAGGGGTAAGGCTAGGGTGGCAGCAGAGGTAAGGCTGGGGTGGCAGCAGGGGTAAGGCTGGGGTGGCAGCAGAGGTAAGGCTGGGGTGGCAGCAGAGGTAAGGCTGGGGTGCAGCAGAGGTAAGGCTGGGGTGGCAGCAGAGGTAAGACTGGGGTGGCCGCAGAGGTACGGCTGGGGTGGCATCAGTAAACCTACAAGGCTGGGGTGGCAGCGAAGTAAGGCTGGGGTGGCAGCAAGGGTAAGCATGGGGTGGCAGCAACCATGGGTAAGGCTGGGGTGGCAACAGGGGTAAGGCTAGGGTGGCAGCAGAAGTAAGGCTGGGGTGACAGCAGAGGTAAGGCTGGGGTGGCAGCAGAGGTAAGGCTGGGGTGGCACCAAGGGTAAGGCTGGGGTGGCAGCAGAGGTAAGGCTGGGGTTTCAACAGGGATAAGACTGGGTGGCAGCAGAGGTAAGGCTGGGGTGGCAGGAGAGGTAAGGCTGGGGTGGCACCAAGGGTAAGGCTGGGGTGGCAGCAGGTTTGGCGGTGGGGTCTGGCCGCACCCCTGTCGTTGATCACTTACATGGAGGCCCTGATTGTCTGTGGGATCGGGTTCGATCCTCCAGGCGCTTCGTGCCATACCCAGGAGACGCTGGGCCCCGTGGAGGTGGAGGGTGGAGTCGGTTGTCTACCCAACATGCAAGCACAGGGTTACCCCAGCGTCTTCCTTACCCATTCTCGGTGATTCAATGGGATAAACGCCCAGATCGTGTGTCATACCACTGCATGGCGGATCAGGTGAGGACTTTGGACAACTTAAAAACGGCGCCCAGCTGCATGTGTGACTGGTGTGGGTGATATTGGTGTAGGTATAGAGTGACGATGTATCGTGTTGACATAGCTCTACATGTACGGTGCTGTTCTGGGACGGTGCACCCAGCCACAATGATCCATGGTATTACTAATCCTTTAAGGGCCGCATAGTGCTTTACTGTGCACTGATATTTAGTTGAATGCTGCCATGGGGAGTCTACTCACCAGGGATGCATTCATACATCATACCGACCCTTTGTGAGTACATTGTATATTTGCCGTATCCCAGTGGGCACAAAATCCAGTTCACTGTTGAATCAATGTTGAATCAACATTGAATCAACATTGACAACCATTTATCAATGTTGATTCAATGTTGTGTGCCCGCTGGGATAGGGCCGGTATGATGCTTGAGTAACTTGTCAGGGCTGCATTCATGTATCATGATGACAACACACATAGCCCATTAGAGCATTATGTGTTGTTTAAATGATTATGACATGTTCGTTTTTCTCAACATCTTAGAAACCTTCTCATGAAACTATACACGTAAACCCAACTACAATATACCGCTACATGTATACCGTCATATTCAACACAAAGTCTATTATGGAACATGCAATAATGAGATCTAGCCTTTCTAGTCCTTTCTAAGCAACATGTAATGGTGTAACACTGGACAATTGGATGTACTTATTCATAGTTCAAATAAGGATCCCAAACCAGGGGATCATTGAACTTTTAAAGAACATTATTTCAAAATTAGTTTAGCCGTTACCATATCTCTGTTAAAGTCCATTCTGCCTGTTGATGGACACTGTGAAGAACTAGGAGAACGTTCACAAATGACGTCATTGGCTTCTAAAGTTGTGGGAGGGGGGGGGTCTTTTGGTGTAGTGATTTACCACGAAAAGTTACCTAAACCAAATTGCCCAAAATATTGACATTGCCGCGGAGGGAGGGGTGGGAAATGTCGCAAAATAAGTGACATTATTTGTGAACGTTCCCAAAATGTGAAATTTGTTGGAGGGGGGGGGGCGCTGCCACCAGGAGGCGGATGGCGGCACGGGGTGGGGAGGGACGGCGCCGTCGGAGACAGCTTGTTCGGGGCCGCTTATTGCATTAAGCCGCCTGCCGTGGAGGTAAACTGGGGCCGGCCAAATGCGATTTGCCGCCCGCCTCTCCGCCACCATAACAGATCCCCAGTGTAGCACAACGTGTACGCTGTCAGCATCATTATCATTAACGTCAGGTGGGTAATGGATGTCTTAGAGCCCACGCCTCTAGGTGCAGGAGCAGGGGGAGCGGCGGGCCGGGGAGCGGGGCCTTGCAGGGGGGACGGGCTCCAGGCTGCTCCCGGGTCCTCTGGTGTCAACGGGGTGGGGCCCCTCCCTCTGCCTCCACTTCCTCAGCCGTCGCAGCAACGGTCGTCTCCAGTACCCGGAGGCTACCACCCCCCCCCCCCCCACATCCAAACCCTCCCACCACCTGCCACCCACCCACCCAGGCGCCCCAACGACCCTCCTCCGGGTCATGACTGCCTCAATGAATCTCGGAAAGGCAACGCACTTAATGAGTTTAATCGCCGACTGAACTTTTGAAGGCTCACAGGCAGGAGCGCTGACAGAGGCCGCATCCTGGTATTGGGCTGGTGTCAGCTCACATCTGGTGATAGGACACATAGAGCAAGCCATCTACAAGTACATGGACAATAAAGAAAATTGGGAATCATTCAGTTTTCTATATCAGAAACTAGTAATTTGAGAAAACACATCATAGCCATACAAAGTCCCAGAGATGGTATTATACTTGGAATGTGGTGAATAATTCCTACCAGAGTTACAAATTATCCCTTTTATAACAGCAGATATTTTATAACAGAGATGTATAGAAGTATTTTATAGACCTACTGGTGCTTTATTTGTATTTTCATCCTGTTTCTTAGATGATGAAAAGTCTTAAGACGAAGACAGTGGACATTCCTAGAAAGTGGCTGGCTTTGAACACAAAGAGGACACTTAACACTGGTGATAAATCCCACCTAAAGTTGATCCATATTAAGTTAAGCAGTCGAGCACCCTAAAGCTGGAGATATGGCTTATTTCGCCAGCCCTCATTCATGGGAAAGCATGTCGAGCATTAACCCTTTAAGGCCCGCAAAGTGATTTAATTGGGTATACCCTTTGTCGCTATGATGCATTCATGCAGCCACTGCCAGGCCAGCATTCACGCATCATGCCAATCCCTTCCCCATAGATTCAAATCAATGCATGATTGCAGCTCTGGCGTGAACATGTATAGAATATGATAAAAAGGCATCATGTTGATAAATGGCATTGAAGCAAGATATGCTGCCAGTAGAGGGCTAAGCAGGAGAATATAACTGATCCATTATCTCAGTCACCTCTCCCCCACATTCCAGGAGTCAAAGCACTGGGCCCTTGGCGGCCCAGGCCTACCCCAAGTGTTGGGGGTCAGTCCCTGAGCCACTCTGCCCGCCCTGAGACCACGTGCTCACTGTGCTGGAAGAAATTGATCTCACTCTCAAAAAGTAGCCGCCCTCCTCCCCGTTCTCAGGTTTCCCTTGCGTTTAGTCAGCCAGGCGTGTACCTTAATCCTTGGGTTTTTAATACAGAGTATCTGTATATAGCAGGGAGGGGAGGTCGGAGTAGGTGGGGACTAAGGGGCTCAGGAAAGGTGAGTGAGCAGAGTGGAAAGCTTGGTGCATGGCAGAATGGGGGTGAGGTGGAAAATGTTCCGGTCTTACTTGAGTGTTGGCTGAGAACAGTTCAAGTGTTGGCCCACTGTGACTGGAGAGCTTTCATCCCGCTCTGTCCGCCTCTCTCCGTCTCCACTCACCTGTGGTCTATGACCATTGTAGGATCCAGCTTGTCTATGTCCCGGGGTCTATGTGAGCCCTCCTCCTCCCTCTCCCCCATCTCATGGAGATGACCCTCATGGTGGTGCATGAGCCCACCTTTGTGTCCAGGCCTACCATTGATGCAGATATAAGTTATGGTCTACAATGAAAGGTATAGAGGATATACTCCAATGATCTGAATTAGGGAACATGTCAAGCGTGTTGTCTATACATGATAAACCATGATGACCTCCTTGCCAACTTCACACTGAGCCACATATCTGGCTTGACTCTTTCCAATTCTGCAGGTCAGATATCAATCATAAATTTATCGATTAACAGTTCTCCCGCTTCTTCATTATGTCATGCATAACTCCAATTTGAACCAGAACAAGTCATGTGGTGTTCATATCAGGTCTACTTATGATATTGGGAAACATTGACTCAAGTGTATATTCTATTGGCTCCTGCAGAAACTTGTTTCATCTCCCCTTTCCCCTTGTTGGTGTATTCACCCAGACCCCGACACCTTTTCAAACATATATCAATGCACTTTCCATCTCTGTACACACCTAGTTTATATGGAACCTCTTTGCCTAATGTAGCTGTGACACACGATTCAACACCCTTCTTTGCTGCAGCAGCTGAAGCTTTGTTCTTGACCAAGAAGCCAGCAATGGCCTGAGGTGTGGTCAGTCATTGATCTCCGGTCCACCTCTGTCCTCCTAGCTGTGCAGGCAGAGAGAAAGCCATCTTATTTATTCAAACACATTAACCCATTAAGGGACACATAGTGCTTTAATGCAGTATGTCCTTTGTCGTTATGATCCATGAATGCAGCTCTGGCGAGTAACTCACATGTGCTGCATTACTAAATGAGACTGATACATCCGCGAAGGGTCTGCACGATGTATGAATGCAGCCCTTGGGAGTGGACTCGCTAGGGCTCCGTGAATGCATGACGACAAATGGCATGATTCATTAAAGCACTTTGTACTTCTTAAAGGGTTAGTGGCTGGCCAGGTCTGCATGAGTAGGAGACAGAGGAGTGGGCAGTGAGGGAGGGTCAGGGGTCGGCCCGCTGCAGTGGGTTCAGGTGTCTATGTAGTATTGACCACCGTCCGTATTCTGCCCCAGGAAAATCAGGTGGCTTCATCTCTCTCCTGTCTGTCCATGCCATCCTCCCCTCTCACTGTTTAACCATTTTAAGCATTTCCAGCATGATGAGTGAATGCAGGAATGCAGCTCTGGTGAGTCTACTTGCCAGGGCTGCATGAGGCTGCATTCAAACATGATTTTGATCCTGCGGGGTTGGTAGACTCCCGAAATGCCAGCATGATGCGTGAATGCAGCTCTGGTGAGTAGAATCATCAGGGCTGCATTCATGGATCATGTCGATAATGGGAAGAGCACATTAAAGTACTATGCGGCCCTTAAAGGTTTAAAAGCCTGCTCGTGATACTCCCATTCTGCTGATCACGAGCCATTAGGAAACTGTCTGGAGTACATACAAACAAGCTCAATCCTCTTTAATAACAGCCTCTTGTTTAACCAGAGAGCCTTATAGAGGAGCGGCACCCAGATGGGGAGGCTTTGTGTGTATAGCAGCGGCCCGATAAGGGGTAGGCACGTGCTGCAGTTTGTGCTCCTTAATGATCTGAAATAATCTTATGTGAAAACATAAGGCGCCACACGCCACGGCCTTTATTCTGCAAAGTAAGCGCTGACACTCGCACGCCAACATCCGCGGTGAACCATTGGGTACCGGCGTACAAAACGCATTGGTCCAAGAGGGTATACCTAAATATGGCTCCTCATACCGAGCAGGCCTTAGGGAGGCTGGCCGTAGGTGGGTGGAGGTTTGGGAGCTGGGACGTTGCTCGGAGAGTGGAGGGCGGCTCTTTGTTCACCCCACAACACGTGTCCGTACATCAGGTGCTAAGATCCATTACAATTCGGATGGCGTGACCGTGTTGCAAGGGTCCCCGCCTGATCCCCTCCCCTCCCCTCTCTCCCCCTGGACTTGTTTCCTCCATCAGCTGCAGCAGCAGCTTCCTCCAGTACCCCCAGGGTATAGGGGCACAGGGACTGGGCTTTGGTGCCATCAAAGCAGAGCCACCCACTAGCCTGCTTCTGCAGGAGGTGTCCACACCCTTCAACTCCAGTACATGGGTGGGGTATTGGGGTGGGGGCCTGGGGGGATGGGTGGAGAGGCAGGGTGCATGCTTCAGGAGGCACCGGGGCTTTGTTCTTGTCTCGGTCACGGTCTTACACCCAGACAACAAGTAGAAAAAGATTTAACCTTTTAGAAAAAGTATAATATGAAAAAGATCAAAATCAAAGAACACCTGAGCACCTCTCTTCATGTGTGAATTTTTTACTATAGGTGTCAGTAATGTGCACGTTAATATGATGGCAAATATCATACATGCAGCACCATTGCATGTATTACACTTTCCTTATAGCTTAACTCCGCTGCGCCTAGTCTAGAATAATTGCCTCATCCCGGAACTGCCACAGCGGAGTTCAGCTATTCAAAATTCATGTTATCAAACCATGCAATAAATGCAATTGTTCATACCAGGTTTACTCATGGTATTGGGAAACATTGGTATACTGACGATCAGGCATGGGATATTATACATATCTATAGTCTCCCTCCCTCCCTCCCTCCCTCCCTCCCTCCCTCCCTCCCTCCCTCAATCACTTCTCAGGTTCTCTGGATCTGTTTGTTTTATCAATCACGCCATTACAGCATGCTTGTGTCTATTTCCATGTCGCTTCAGGGACCTCCCCAGTGTTGTGGCTACACCTATAGCTACAGGCCACAATGCAGCATTATTTATCGGCCAGGCCACAATCTAGGTTATAGTAGTATTGGAAATGCCTCTGAGCAAGATTCTACAAGGTTATCAATGTGGCTCCATTACGGCTGGCACGTGCGTACAGGTGTAAAGTGGATCAGCAGGCACACCTGGGGGCAGTTGGCAGGGCCTGCAGCCTATATCTGTATACCTGGGGGACAGGTGTAGTACGCCGTCATGGTGGGAGATTATCCTGACAATGATGGCCAATTAACCTGTAAATTATCTATATTAAAGAAAGTGAACATTAACATTCTGAGACGGTTGGTGTTAATTAATTTGACAGGTCCACTCATACAATCATGTGCGTGTATACATAATCACATGTCATGATCACGTGCATATATATTATTTTATATTAAATGCAATTAATATGGTATTAATATTAGTATCAGTATGGCAAGACGTCTTCACCTATTTTGCTCCAGTGTAATATTTTAAGTTTTTCCTCTTCCTCTTTATCTTTTCGCTTTTCCCCATCTCTTCTTCTCCCCTTTATCGTTTTCAACATTATCTTAATTACGCTGCCTTCCAGAATTCCCCACTTTACAAGTAATCTCACAGAACCCTCCTGCCCAGCACCAGTCCCCTGCCTCCCTACAGTCCTACTTCATGTATTACACTATGGTGGTGGGGAGGCTGGGTTGGCGGGGGGCCAGTGGGCTGACAGGTAGGTGGTTATGATCTTTTCATCCGTCGGCGGCAGTGGCTGGCCTGCTGACCACTGCAGTGACCAGGTAGAGGGGAGGGGTCAGCTGGTCAGCTCTTCTGGCCAACTAGGTCTCCAAGGTCCCACCAGCCGCCCTCCATCGGCCCAGGTTGGGAGACAGTAGTCTTGGCACACCCGCCTGTACCCGACCACAAACGGCAAGCGTCATCCATATTAATGGGTCTGAGCGGAGAGAGACGACCCTGGTGTAGCATATTCAACGGCTCCTGGAGAAGGGGCCGACCTGCTCTTACTATGTGTGTTACATATATAGAGACTACACTCATGTACTGCTTATAATGCTTATAATGCATATGTCAGGCGCAGAATAGGAACCAGCCCAATTCCGGAATTGCCCCTGTACAATTCCGGAACTGCGCAGGGCAATTCCGGAATTGCACCATAGTTAGATTGCACAGTATCAGAACTCCTATCTGTTTTTATTGTTGCTACAGATATAGAACATAAATATATATTTTAGATATATTTGAGGATACTGTACTGCATCTTGGAGGTGTGAAAACAGTCCGGGAGAACCCACATGCATGTCACACCTGTATGTAGCTGTGAATAAGGTGTGGCAGAAATGCATCTGCTATGATAAAACATTGGGCCTTTGGCTGCCTGGGCCCGAAATGATACAAAATAACCTCTTTGCAAATACATTTCTTGCCATACCTTTCTGTTTGAGGGGTATAGTTATATATTTGATCACATATTTTATGTTCATGTAGGAGTTCCGATATTGCGCAAATTCCGATATGGCGCGTGACATATACACTATCCTTGTTCTATTTTCTGGAAAATATGGCATAAAATACCATAGTCTATGCGTTGGGTCATCGCATCCTTTTTTGGGTACATTGGAATCCACCCAGCACCTCTAGTTTTGAAAATGACATATTAGGCTATGTATCTCCCATGGAGCTCGGGTATCAAGCCCAATTCAAGTATAAGTCATAGCTACATAAGATTATGATCCACAATTATACATAACTTCTCTATTCCATTGTATTATACTGACGTCCATTCTGTGGTATACATTCTCAATGGACTTAGGTATACACTCTGTCCTACTGTTTTAATATCAACCCGGAACAGAACTTCTATGGCCATAAAAAGTACCTCTAATGGCCAGACATGCAGTATTATCTGATTGGGTATGAATATCATGCTGTGTTTTTGTTCTAAATAGGATTTGACCAAAGCTGTAACATCACAGAGAAAGTTACTTGCCAGTAGATTCCACTGTAACACTACGGACCAAACGTATACATGACCAACTTATTACAATACAACGTTGTATAATGGAGTCTAGAAGACACAAGGACAGATCCACTTCTGTTTCTCTTTCTATCCGGGGTCAACGTGAGGACAAATGGTAATACCCCACGAGGAGTGCTGTCAGTGGGGCCACGTAAGGATGGCTCATAGAGACATTCCCACTGATGGCTAACGGTTTGGTGTTGACATTACTCATCCAATGATGATTAATGGGATTATCATCACCCATCTCATAAAACATAAGGGGCTGACTAAAAGCAAATAAGGACAGTCTCCCATTTCCCCATGAAATATCATTTATTGGAGCAACTGCAAATAGAAACATGTCTCAGTAGCAATGCAGCAGGGTCACAACCCCACCTTAATTCCACTTCAGAACTTATGTCCCTGGCCTGTCTCTCAACAAATAACAAAGAGCTCTTGGTACAAGGTCGTGGTATATAATCTACATGTAGCTAGGAGCCAAGGACGGCACCGTCCGACATGACAGGTAGAGACTGTGAGGGGGGAGGGACCCCTGCCTCCTCCTGGCCCCCTGCCCAGCCTGATGATTGGTGTTCATGGTCACCCTACACTTGGCCCACTGCCTCCCATAACCAACCAGGACATACGCACCTAGATAATAAAGATAGTTGAAATTCAGAATCACAACCTCCTTGTGTACATTATTCTTATTACATGTCGTAAAGCCATCCTGAAGTTTTTACCTGATATCTTAACCCCTACTACTTTATGTCAATCAATGATAACTGTTTTAGCTTGTCTTAAAAATGATATTAGGGAAGGTGCCTATCATAAAGATGCCGATAATGTCACCATTGACTCTCACAATAGTCCTCAGCTCCTGAATTAAGAGCTTTGATACTATTTAGGCGTTGCCTTTGTTCAAGACATACACTTTTAGGACAAGAATAAAGTAGGCTACATGTGACTGTCTGTAGCACTTGTTGTGTTCTTGGTTGTCATTGTCAGTAAAGGTAGAGTGCAGCTGTATACGGCATCATGACAGGACGCATCCCCAGGAGATGTAACTCTAGGACATTGACACAGAGGGCCTGTAAGGAGGAAAACCACACCCCAGGTTACGAGTACTCCAGGCTTTGATACACCTGTGGCCATACACTACCATCCTCTCCAGCATACAGTCATCATGAGCCTCCGGCACTGCAGGACTCTCCATTCTGACTGACTACTCCGATGAGTATTATACAATAAACACAGATCAGATTATGATCCCCAATTACACTTATTTCTTTAAAGATATTTTGCGAGACATTAAATGTATATATTAAGTATAGGTATAAATAACCATTAGTCTAAAACTCAGATGGGACCAGAGCAACTAAACTATAATTGTATTATTTGCATGGCTGGTGGCTATAAGATATGGCTGGAGGTGGCCTGACCTTGGGCAGTTGATGTTGCTTTAGTTGCAGCCTCACGTAGCCCCTACTTAACATAGCTGTCCACTGTGGTTGACATACATGATCCCTGGCCACATTCACCTCACCTCCTCCTCCAGTCCACTTTCACCTCCTCACCTTAGTATGGACATGTCATACCTAGACCTCCCCAAACGGTGGGGGAGGGTACTCAGTATAGGAATTGGTACCAACTGTGGTACACCAAGCTGTAGCTGCAAACTCGTCGAGGAAGGGGAAATGGGACTGTCAATGACATGACAGTTTTAAATCAGGGGCTGTAGAATAACTGCAAAGCACAACATCAGGAGCTGTCACAATTTATAAAGGAAGAAGGGAATCTTTATATTTCATACATAAAATTATCTATAAAATCACTAAAGACCCTAATGTTGTGTGGAAAGGACTCCTAAATTTGAATTCCTGGAATATAGGTGATTGTAAAAAAGGCTTTTCAGTTGGCTGTCAAATTACAAACTAGTAGGGGCAGTAGTTTCGCAGTAAGTACCGAGCATCAAGGAAAGAGCGACCCCCAACTCGCTAGCAAGTACAAGCCATACCTCCTCACCATAATAATGCGGAAAAAATTCCACACTGATGGTCAATGTAAATGAATCCTGCTGATGGTGTGCAGGTCCACTCCCTCACTGCGGACTCTTTCTCAGAACACATAAATACATTGATAATTATTAATTAATGCGTTTCGTGACTGTCTATGGTGACGGCATGTCACGTCGTCACGTTGATATGTGGCTCATGGTAGGGGTTGGTGGTGAGGGCTATAAGGGCACTCCCCATAGCTCATGTTGAAGGTCTATTGGAGGCTTATATATGGATATAGCGTGTGGTTGCCGGGACATGGAAGCATGCTGAACGTGTGAATCATGCTGGCATGCATTCCTAGCCTGACCTTATGGTAACTTTCACTCCATGTATACTATGATTTGATATGAAAGTTTTAGTCACATATAAAACAGTTTTGCCAATTACAAGTATAATTCACATCGTCTAAAAGTAGTGTGTGTTTTGAAACCAAATCGAACTAAATATTAAAGCTATATATAGCTAGATGATTCCTAACATAAATTCATCGATGATAAACTACTCATTTGGGCGAATATTTAATGTTTCTAGTACATGGTGTACTTGAAATACCAGCATGAACCCAGGGCTCTTCCTGCAAAGTTCATTGTCGAGGATTCAAAAATGTAGTCGTCCAGTAAGCAATGTCATCCATGTGTTTTGTACTTATACCTTGAGGCTTATGAACACGAGATAATGAACAGTACTTGTATAAAGACATTTATTCGCTCAGACAACAAGAGAAATATCACATACTTCTGCCCAGTCATATATCCAGAATACTTGCTGACAAGTTGCCTGCTGGGCCTATAATGATTCACTATTAAGACAAGACACCAATGTGCATGCCTAAGGCGTTGATGATCTAAGACGACGTCAGCACTGAAGGAGGTTCATGTTCACTTCTTCATTCTTTCTCTGAATGTCTAGGCTCAATGTATGTGGCAAACATTCCTCTCATTGAAACCATGACTCAGGTTGGGTGTCCTCCTGTGATACACCCAGAGTATGTAGCTGACCCTGCTGGATTCAGATAACTGTCACCTGCAGTACTACGTCTTATCATTATCTATTTCCCCGTAGTAGGTTAGTATTTTTATATCACATTTTAATGTAAATTCTCAGGATATTCTCATGGTATATTTTTGATACATAGTCCCAGTTCTATTTTACATTTGGATCACACATTCGTCTCACAAACATAACATTTCATTGCACTCATTGATTAACTCTTTAATGGCGGCACGTGGCAATAAAAAGTATTTGTCAGCATGATACACAAATGCAGTGCCTGCGAGTAACCGCATTTTTGCATCATGTCAACCCTTCGGAATATATCAAGTCCATAGTATCGGCATGATGTCACAATGCAGAGACGGAGAATTACACAGGGCTGCATTCATTAATACATCATGGTGAAATAGGGAACATCACATTAAAGTACTGGCAATTAAAGGAGTAAACAGGTGATGCATACCCACTGCAATTCGCGCAGTCCATTGCTCCATGCTTTATTAACCCTTCGTAATGTGAGCAGTGTAGAGATATAAGCCATAGATCACCCAGCCAGCCCAGTCCCTTGTCAGCTTCACCGTGTCCGCCATGTTGAGACAATGAAAGTATTGTCATAGTTTGGCCATTAAAACGGCACGCCTGTCCCCTCTCCATCCCCTCCACTCCATGTCGCATACCTAAGTGCGAAAATGACCCCTACCTTCCTCCTGTCCACTGGAGGTCATAGGGGTCATCAGGATAGGTCACGCTTGAAAGATGACCTACGCAGGTGCCGTGACCCCTACTTCCGGAGAACTGCGTGCGCCCATTGGACAGGGGTCGATTCGTGATTTCATTCAATCTGATGTAATGAGGGCCCGATCTTTACAAGGCTCTCCCTCCATGATGTCCACATCATATCATGATTGATGGTGGCAGACCCATGTTGTACGAAAATAATCATGAAATGATTGATTCAACATTGTCATGTCTACGCTGAGGTATTGTGAGTTTTTAATCTGCATAATAATAACAATGGAGCAGATTTTAATATGCTCATCTCCAGGACCTCCCTCGATTGCGTGAGAAAGATATTGGCCACAGAAAAAGAAAGTAAAATAATTGTTGAATTTTTTATATGAATTAAATGGATGAGGAGGTGCCCGAGTAAGTCCATGTGCTATATGGCAGTATGTAGATATTGCCAAACTGCTGACCCTGGGCTGTGTTATGAAGCCGTGAGCCTGGAGCTGGTGAGAGGTGAGCCTTAAGGGGGTGGACACCTCCAGTGGCTGCTGACTGCTCACAGCTGGCAGTGAGGTAGTCTGAGCCCTGGTTAACTGACAGCTGAAACACTTACCTGTCCCACCAGATGACCAGTGTCCATTCACCACTGACCAGTAGCACCTGATGTCCACACCCCCACCCCTCCTGTCTCCCAGCTCACCAAGGCTTTGTGGCCGCTGTCCCTCCCACCGACCACAGACAGGTCTTTAACAGCACCTATTAAATACCCGGCTGTAAACATGCACTGGGAATTTACAAAGCAGGAGTCAGAATTGATATGGGGAAATTATAGATATTACCCCAGTTGTTTTCTGAAAATGGCCAACGTATTGTAGCTTATTGTGTGATTTGTCTGTCAAGTAAATGTAATTAGAATACAATCAATCCAGAAAACGTATGCATCTGTTATAAGGTGACTCACATCTCAGAGTTTTTGAAGTGAGACATTTACATATCACCACAGGAAAGAAATAGTGCATCCATGCCTGGACTATTATCAATGGTCATAATGTCCTAGTCCACTGGCCCCCTGGAGTAGTACATGTAGTATGGTTTGTGGCGACGTCTGATGCCTCCAGGGTTTGGCACTGGGATAAAAGCCAATAATATTGCTCGTACAGTGTCCTCTGCCCGTTAACGCTTTACACTGGAGGTGACCACGACCTGCTACCACTGATGGACAGTAAGGTCAGCCTTACTATATTGTTTTGACACTGTAACATGTATTACCGATTAGTGTGTACATTTTGCCATATATTGTATATACATGTATGTATATTGTATTATGATTTATGTTATATGGAAAATTTCAAAAATCATGCCTTGATAGTTTTTATTGATTACTTATGCCGCCATGCAATAGCTGATATACCGGAAGTAATATTATACCAGGTTATGTATATTGTATTATGGTTTTATGATATGCTACAAAAAGCAATCTGTATCCGTTATTAGTAATTGATTCCTTAGGCACATAGGGAATACCTATATTACTTGAATTAATCTAAAATCAATCTCTTACTATTTCACAACATGTCATCAGATATCCACGTGTTATTCTAAGGTTTTATATATACAGCATTCCTTAGTAATGGTGTACACTTTCTCTATAATGCTCACATAAAATGATATGTTTTCGCTGTATTCAGGTTACATTTTTTCACAGTAAATGCTCGTTCAAAGTGCACTCAAAGTTACTGTTATATGTCATGTAGCGTGTCATTAATGTAATGCATGGGGCGTCCGTTTGACCTGGTATCGTTACAGTTTATTAGTATGCAGTACCGGACGTGTAGCGTGAAAACAAGTAGTATATGGAAATGGGGAGCGGGGGCGGGCGATGACAAGACTCTACAGCAGGGTATAGGCTTGTTGGGTGAATATTTAAATGAATTGGGATCCTCAGAAGTCTTCTATTCAGATTTGACATATAATTTAACTTAGATGATGTGATAGATATAATGTTTATATATGTAGTTGTTTACTTTAGAAAAACGGTGTCAGTTGCTACTTTAATAATGCCTTTGAATTCTGACACTCCAGGTCGACAGATATCTATAATAATAACTACACCATTTAGGAATACTGTTTACTGAGAGTGAAAGGTAACAAGTCCTACACAAAAAGGTACACACACAATACTTTATTCACACTAATAGTCAGTGTAGTACATTAATACTTTTTGAACTGTGACAACGACTTCAACCGTCGAGCAATACAAACAGCCCTAGTCGGAACACAGTCTGTTGTTTTTGGACGTCATCAAAGGAGGCTTCAAACCCAGCTTGGATTACAGACTGAGGGTGCGGCTTTTGCACTAGGTCCGACTCGCACGCAATATTAAGTTTCAAAACACGTTAACTCCCATGGTCTGAGTGAAACCGACTGAGTACGGGAGACACTTTGAAGACCGCCTTAAAAGGGCGGCGGCAGGGGATGCGACACCTACCAGTGTAAAGTGGAACCATCTATGAATCTCTTCTCTGGTGGATTTTCCAGTCGGCCGCCCCGCTGGCTCGCTCTCACACTGTCACGCCCTCACTCATGCACCTGATTTGATCCCTGGGCCCTTGTTGCGCGCCCAAACCCCAGGTGGTGGGCTGAGGTTGGATGGGGGAGGGGAGCAGGGTAGGGGTCGTGTGGTGGCGAAGTGAACAACGGAGACTGGGGTCTACACACCACAATACAAAGACAGGGGGCAGGCGGCGGTAGGGACTGCCCCACCCCGTTATGGCATCTCACCAGTAGGACCTAAAAGGCGGCACGTGTCACACACTTGTTCTGCCACCAGACAATGATCCCCCTACACCAGTTGGCCGCCCGTCCCGCTACCTGTCCCGGTACTGGTACCCGGGGTAGGGCAGGGACACGGGGTCCGTAACCCCTGTTTTACCCCCTACCCCTACCCTCAGACACACACCTGCAAGGGGAGATCGGGTAATGTAACTCTACCTGGAGGGTGGTGGCACCGCCCCGCCGCACCCACCCCTACCTGGCCGCTGCACTAACGACCGTGCTATGGGAGTTTCACTGCCAAGCCACGTGCCGCGGTGCTAGGGCCATGAAAGGCCGTCCTCCGCCTTCTGGTTTTATAGCCCCGTCAGTCTCCATGGTACCTATACGTGTGTGTGTGTGTAGGGGAGGGGGGAGGGGCTTGATGGTGAAAAGGAGGGGGGTTTCGACTGAGAATAAGTCGTAATAAAATGGCGGGAGTCGGGACGCGCCAGTCTTGGTTGTTGCACGCAACCGGCTGTTGGTCGTGCATGTTGCGCTGTTTGTAAATAGTCGTAAAAAAAGGGACAGAGGCAGGCACACGGAGGGGGTTCTGACAGTTGAGGGCGATCATTTGTCTATAATGTCGGTTGTTAAGTCCTTGAGTGCGGGTCATACTTGTCGTGGGTGTCCGGGGGTGTCCTCTCCCCTGCCAGAGGACGGCTTAGTTTGTAACGAATTGCTCTAATATAGTTAGCCACCATAGTCTTACTCCAAGGCCCTACCACATGTGTAGTACTGCCGCCCTTAGTTATTCCAAATGTTGAATTTGGGATAGCAGTATAGTAGAAGTAATAGTAATAATAGCATCAATATGTGTTGCCCTTGTGGTAGCAGCTACTGCTATTGCAGGAGTAGGTATAATCGTACCCCCAGAGGTAGTAGTATAGGGGAAGTATCCATAGGAGCAGATCTGTCCGACCGTTGTCCACCCGGCTTCTTCAACTGCAGGCTTTGGTCCCTGAGAACCTGCTGACCACCCTTCGGCTGTGTTGGTTTTAAAACTATATCTATGTATAGGTGGGATATTGTGGGCCCAGCCTAGACTGATGTCCGCAGCAAGGAGAGGCCATATACCAACAAAGCTGCCACCTGCATAGGGGCCGTCACAGTTTGTGCTGGTCATCCTTCTCATTCACCTGGTAACGTGCACGTTGTAAGGGTAGTCCTCATTGTATTCAGGTGTCCTTTTAGTTGGGGTGGTGTCCATATCTGCAATGAGATATCAACAACACATTAGATTCTTTGTATTGCCATGTAACCTTAGAAGAAGTTGGGAGAGTCTAATTTATTCAGACACGCCAATACTTGCACAGTGCTCAATAAATGGACACACAGTGATACACACAAAAGGGCAGGGTGAAATCTGAGAGAAATGCTATTTATTTCTGTGATTATTGTATTCGCACTAAAACACAAAAACTGATAAGTTGTGTCATCTGACCCAATTCAATTCCATACACCGGTAGGTCGGACTAAACCACGGTTCTTTATTGCCGTTGTAAACAGCAAACCCACAAAAAATAAATAGCAACCACGTCTAGAATGTGTCCGAAAAGTAGAGTTTAAAAAAGTGGCGGTTATTAGGGATGGTGGGAGTTGAAACAGTAAGTCCAGTATTCTCGGTGCGGCAGGAGGGTCTGAGGTGTGTGTGTGTGTGGGGGGGGGGGGGGGGGGTGGAGGTCGGTGGCGGCAGCGGGCCGGTGTGGGTCTGGGAGATAAGGAGGAGCAGGGGACCCCCTGCGGCGCACTCGTCAGTGTGTGGCTGGTAGGTGCCCGGGGCTGCAGGCAGTGGGAGGACTGGTCCTGCACTAACACAGTGATAAGTCACATCAACGGTACAACTCCACACACCTGGCCGTACCAATTAGCTCCACAGACCTGGCACCCGGCACCCAACTGTTGGACACCAGTATACCCAGGTTGTAGACTGTGTTGTCTAGGTCAGGGTGGGGGAAAGTGGTCATCTTTAACAACAGGGGAGTTGGTCCAAAGGTTTTCTGCCCCTCAGCAAGGTTCAAATTTCTTCCGGCCAACCCCAACTCCCCAAGGCTATGGAATACCAGGGTACATGCTTGCAACATAGATATCTACGGTCTTTAGGGGTTTCCCATGTAACAATATCAGTAAATGAGTCATTTAGGGTGAGGCTTCACATCAAATAGTCAAACATGATCTGATCAATACTACTGGACACAATCATAATCATTCCTGATAATCATTGTTATGTTTATCTCTTCTAGATGACATTTGGATTTATAGCCATAATGATTGCCTCGTCCCTTTAATGGCACCGCTAAACTCTGGTAGAATATGATGGAAATAATCATGCTAGCCACATAGAAAATAGTCAATATTGATAAAAGAAAATGATATACCGTACATAAAGAATGACTATATTCTTTCATACCAATCCCTGTAATATGAGTCTCTTCCTAATTGACCATTTTGACTACATGTCTTTTTCTAGTTTTCTATGACCTGTACATACCCAGGAAGTCCTTTTTCTGAATGAACCCATCATGTGAGGTTGTCTCTTTCCCTTCACCTGCTCCCCATAACAAATGAATCTGAGTGAGTCCCACCTCATGCATCCTCTTCCCTGGTAGGCATGGTGCATGATCAGACCGGTCAGCGCATCTGTCCACTATCCTAAGGTCAGTGGTCATCACACCCCTAATGATATGCATCCCTCTCATCTTCAAAAGGCCTGTAATTACTCTGGTCAAAGACAATGAGTGGAGGCATTCCTCGCATTAGTTTGATAAATCGTTTACGTAGTTGGTGGCTGCGTCTGGCCCCAGGGTCGTGGCCGCTCCTCCCTCTGTGGTCAGTAGCTTCAAAAGGCCGCCCCCTCTGTTGGCACAGCCTCCATACTGGTGGCGGCCAGAGGAACACAGGCCGGCGTCTTTGTTCTCCTCAGGTGCGAACAAAAGCTGCTTTATGCAGGCCCCACCCATAGGAAGTTGGAGTAAGTCTTTTAGTAAATGGACACACCCTGATACACTCATATTAGAGCGGAAATTAGCTACTTCCACCTCTCTAATATGTAGTCTATTGATAGACAACCTACCACTTATAGGGACAGTTTTTACTTTTGCCAAATAGGAAAGGATTTTGAGAATAAGTGTTATTTGTATAATCTTTCAGAGTGATTTTCAAGTATATATTCTGGCCAACCTCCAACTCATATTTTCAAATACTGCTTTAAATTAAATTTAGTAAATATAAGGAGATCAAGCAAACCAGTTAATATGCAAAGATTTTACAAAAGTAGACACGTATGTACAACCTATTCAAGATTGTAGACCATGACCCGTAGATAATTTGCATCTGCCAAATTGTAAACGAGTTGATTTAGTTAACTTGACTTGATAACGCAATTGAACAATATACTACCCTTTGTTTAAAGTGCTGCCATAAACAAAGTTCTGTTGTAAAATCTGTAAAATGTTGAGCCACTGCTCTAGTTGCCATAAAACAGATATATCACAGCACCCACCAAACGGTGAAACAAACTTAAAACAGTCAAAGCCCATTCTACATGACAACTTATGAGACACTATCAGTATCATTAGCTCCACAGGTTACTCCAGGATGTATACATAGCAAGTGATAACCCACAAACTACCTTATGAAGCGATTGCCTTTAACTTATTGTACTCCTAATTGCAAGGATGGGTAATACTGTATGATTTTACTTCCTTCCATGCCTTTTTCTCATCAACTGAAGGGTAAGTAGAATGTAATAAATATAGATAGGGGAGACCGGGGCACGTTGACCACCCGGGCACGTTGAGCCGCCCGCTCTCTTTGCTATTCCTTTGGGAATTTTCTGGCAGTATGCCTACCACATTACCCGCTTATATAGACAGTTCAGATCAGCAACATCATGATGATTTTAGGATGCTGATGAGAAAGTTATTCAACATTAAATATTTATGGCCTTGAAAGTAGATATTTGCAATTGTTAAACTTTTGTTCTTGTGTCGTTAAAAAACGTTGCTGGCCTTAGATCTCTATGGAGGTCGAAGTATACATATGAACCCTCGAATAGAACCCAACTTTACTGCTGGGTGACTTATGTAATTTGAATAACATTAATCTTATCTGTGATGACCAGCACGGGGCACATTGAGCCACAAAAAACGGGGCACCTTGAGCCATGATCAAGGTGCTCCAAGCTGTGGGGCACCTTGAGCCGGCTCAAGGTGCCCCGATTTTCAGGGCTCTTTGGCAATGGTGTTAAGACAATTAAATGACTGAATAATGATGCAATGTTAGTAGTGTATCAAGGGAAGATAATATGGATAATGACATAAACAAATTTGATACAATTTGGTCATAAAATTATGATATAATACATAGTTTGCGGTTTGTGAAAAAAAAATTCTTGTGTAACATATCTAAAGTGTTTTTATTCCCGAATTTATCACTTTTCAGAGGCAGAACAGTGCATTACATTATAGAAGAATGTAATCAAAGATTTATTCAGACTTAACAAATAACAGGAATACTCTTAAACTGGTTTAATTTGACCCTAAGAAAAATCTGTAAGGTACAAACTACTGAACTTCTATAGAAACTATAATTGAGTGACTTTCGTGCATTGAATATGTAATTTTTACATTCAATCCTATGCAAAAGTAACAATAGCAACTAATTCCAACGGAAATTTTAATTATTGATCTATATTGGTGATTATTTGGATCGTTCAACGTATGTGGTTCAAGGTGCCCCAGTGGGTGGATCAACCTACCCCGGGCATGGGGCACATTGAACCACCCTAAGATTTTATTTTTTAAATTCAAGAAAAATACAAGAAAAGACCACATTTGCCTTGCAATAGGCTCGCTTATATCGCAATGATACAAGGTAACTGCTTGATAGAAATTCAAAGTTCAGATCCCTTTAGCAGGGTCAGGAAAAAAATAAAGGTGTCAAAGGGGCCATCCATTAATTACATACGCACCAAGGGGGGGTGGGGGGGTCAAGCCAAATGCGTACAGATGCGTACAGGGGGGGTGGGGGGGTCTAGACCCATTTTGGCATACGCATTGTGTACGCATAGGGCCGATTTTTTGGTCATTTTGGAGCAAAATTGGTGCCCTTTTAGGTCCAAATATCCAACCAAATTTTGAACATTTTCTTGGAGAATTCTTACTACTCCCTTGTACTAGTTGTAGAGAAAAAATAGGAATTTCTAAGATTCTAATGAATCTTCTGCAGAAAATGAGCCCCCCCCCCCACCACTACGGGCCCTTTTTCATTATGACCCCTCCTATATTTACCAAGCCCCCCTCCCCCAAATGGCAATAATTGACTCGGCCCTAAGCTTGACCATCTCCAACCAGGCATGGAATTATCCTTGATTTAGGGAGTGGTCATTTATCAGGTACAGGGGGGGGGGGGGGGGGGTGGTGGGTTTGGGGTGGTGTAAAATTTTCCGACCCCTCCTGAGGGGGGGGGGGCGTAGACATTTCTGACCCCTCTTGAGGGGGGGGGTAAAGAATTAGGCCCCTTTTTTAGCAAAAAAGCTGATGCGTTACTATAGTTCAAAAGGGGGGGGGGAATTGTCAGCGCCTTCGGCAGGGGGGGGGGGGGTTCGCAAACTATTTCACGCGTTCTCGAGGGGGGGGGCAAAATTGTTCACGACTCTGTGTGAAGTCACAACCACCACCCCCCCTGTAATTAATGAATGATCCGGATTTCTGGTTTTTTTTGAAGGCCAAAAGCTTCACCCCTGTGATTTGTACAAATCCAATGAGAAAATATTATAACATTAATAGGGGTGGTTGGGGGGGGGGGTCTCATGCAAATCATCTAAAATGTCTTCAAAACCCTCCAAGCCCCCCATTTCATTAGTAGAGAATGGGGGGGGGGGGGTCATTGTGAAATGAGTATGTACGCATGGGGGGGGGGGTAGTCCAAATGCGTACATGGTGCAACAGGGGGGGTGGGGGGGTCTATTTTGGGCAAAAATGTGCGTATGTAATTAATGGATGGCCCCAAAGCGGTTCAACGTGCCCCGGTCTCCCCTACATTTTTGTACTGGTCACCAGCATCAACCCTTGATGTGTCTTTGAATGATAAGCTACATGTTCCTTGTGACTGATAGTCTAGCCAACTGAGAACAAAATATCAGAAGGAAAAATACGTGGATAAAAGGGACTCCCTATCCATGTCTGTGTTTACATTGACCGTTGGATCCTCATCCTGTATACATTAAGGCATGGAGGAAGGTAGCGAGGTCGCAGATGCCACCAGTGTTATACCGCTACTGGAGTGGCTGCCAAACCCTGGAGGGCCTACCTGTTGGTGGGGCTCCCCACTGGAGCACAGGCTCCATTAGGCAATGTGTACACGTGGGCTGTGAGCTGGGAGATGTGTGTAGGAATCACCAGGTTACAACTTTACAAGTGCCCTTAGCCATGATGAACATCTATCCTAGCCTACAGCATCAGTTAGACACAAGAGTGTGAACTGTCACTGGAATATCAGTCCCTGGTGGCTATTTTATTCATCCATGATGTTCAGGGATTGTTATTGTACAGTACTTGGCATATCATCGTTGTTGAAGTAAAAAAAAAGATCAGATTAAATGTAGAAACTTGTATATATTCCGCCAGCCATTCACCATTACATTTCCAAAGAAATATGGATACATCTGCACTAACGATATGGGCTTGGTTCCCATGGGAAATGATTTTCTATTCACTCACCTCACCTCTAACTTCTTAAACAAGTATACATGTATCTTGTTTTAATTTCGTCTCATGATTATGCTGAATCGTGCACTCCACACGTTCCCCATAACAATGTGGATATATGAATCTGGAGATGCATAGGAATGGGTATGTTCCCGTAGGTGCTTTCGTAATTACATTGATTTGAATAGTTCATGTCCAGAAGGTTCTATTTTGTTGCTGTGTGATAAACGCTCTAAGCTACCACAGAACTGGTGTACGGAGTAACTGCCGCCCCGGGTCCAGTTGCCATTTGACCTGCCTCCTAAAGAATACACACCATGTACTCAAGTAATAATCCTAAAACCCCTTGAGGCTGAACCCTCAGATCTTAGCTTTTATAGAGCTGAGATTAGAATGTTAAAGAATGTTCACGTTGGGAGCCCGCGTCTGTAGGTACTGGAGGAAGCTTGTAATGGCGTTATGGGAGAGGTGGGGAGGGGGATTCAAATGAAATGGAACGTAATTAGACCCTGTTGACCGTCTGTAAACGGCCGCAAGACTCAATCCGCTCTGGGCCCTCACATGCTGGAGGCCATCAACATATTGTCAGCCATTTCCAGCCAAACGCGCTCTGTGCCTTAGCTGCAGGGGCAGGCTTTCAAAGTGACATGAAGTCGTCCATCATCCCCCGTGTTTGTGCCATTTTGTGGCGCTAAAATGGCCTTTGAAACCAAGGCGCGCACTGTGGGATTGTTGTCTCTTGGTCGCCGCGCAATTCCCAGGGTCGTGGCATCTGGGAAGGGGAGGTGACAGTCTCTTAATCACTGCCGTCTCTCATGCTTTCACTCTCATTTCCGTGTAGCCAGATCCCATCCTTCCCGCCTTTAGAAAGGCCTGTGTTTGCACACAACAGGGCCCATCAATGCTGTGCCAACATGAGGCGCCGTCTCTTTTCAGGGGAGGGAAGTCGAAGTGAAATAGTTCAGTTCAACTTCCCCTTGGCTTTTTACCCATCCTCCACTGGATCAATCTTTTGGTAATGAGGTTCATTTGGGGGGGGGGGTGTTGTGGGGAATTGTGGAGGTGTGCTTCATAGGTGAGCTCTTGTCCATATAGGGTACTTGTCATCAAACCCCTGGAAGCCACACTGGAAGCCACACCTACGCCGCAATTCACAAACTTAGATTGTTTAGTGCTTTCAGTGAATTCAACATCGGCTCCATATACCTCAATGTTAAGACTTTACCTGACTTATTTTCGAAAAGGTTGCTTAACAATTTTTCTGAGAAATCGCCTGGAAAATCCCCTGAAAAGGAGTTCAGCCGATGGAAAAATGATATTGCATCGGATGGCAAAATCGGTTAGAGTTATGTGCGCTTGTATACACATGTATACAGCTTTCCAGAACTTTCATCCTGGATAGACATACGTCTTGTATATGTGCTTTAGTGGAAACGTCCAGGTTCTGCACCATCCATTCCAACCGGGAGGCCATAGTCTATTTCTAAGTAGTCATTATCATTTCTCTTTACCCGATTAACTACCATATCCAGCATCGGTTACCGCTACATTGTACACCTGAGGAGCAGCAGCTATCTGCGCGCCCCCTTGTACACATAGACAGAACCACATACAGGAGGCAGACACCAGGCAGGTAAGCTGGTGACTGCAGCAGTGGTGCTAGATGGTGGAGGGGGCAGTGACCGAGCCCTCTCAGGAAAACACAAATAAATCTTCGTTATCGGGCAGCAGCCTGACGGCACAGGCCTGCCCCTACCGGCCGGTAGGGGGCAGTGGAGATGTATGGGGCTACAACACGGCCAGGCTGACAACGGGGGCATGCCATGGGAACGTTAAGGTAGGGAGCAGTAGGGAGGGGAAGAGGTGGAGCCGGGGTCTTAGAGGTTACAGGGTGTAAACCCAGGTAACTGGCAGGCGTGTCACAATTTTAGGCTGTAGGTGAATATTTTATGACATGAGACGTCTAGTGTGAAGGCTGCTGAGCATTGGTGACTGCAGAGATGTCAGAATGTGTGGGTGTTACAGGCCCTGTGGGAGATTATAGGTTATACTGCCTTGACAGCGTCTCTCTCTATAGCACTTGCACTGCATGTGTTGATTTATCTTTGGTACTTCTCTTGCCATCATTTGTATTTACTTAGTGCCTTATAGCTGCAATGGAAATATTTAACATGTTGACTCATCAGTCTTAATGTTCTGATACGGCTTCTTTTGTTTATTACATCATTTAACTTAAATAACAAATAACTCTGAAGTATGATATTCCAGTGGGCGTTACACAACATGGAAATATTGTGCTATACTACTAGCTCAGTGCTACTTATATTTGATTGAGCCTTTATTTGATTATGGGTGTGCTAGTTTTAGTCAAATATTTCTTGGGTAAGCATAAACATACCCCAATAAATGGCTTACCAACGCGTCGAATATACCTGAATACTATATTGTTCCTGTTTTAGCTAGCCGTGCGCCATTCCCACAGCTTCTGCGTCCAGACCCATATATCACCGGACACTTCCGCGATGGGAATAATTGCTTGATAAATTATCTAGTGCACCACTACTGTTGATACAATCTCAGTACAGATTGGTCAGGGCTGGAATTAAATGGGGGAGGGCACAGAGGTGGGTGTCCAGCTCAGGACAAAAGATGCACCCGGCCCGTTTCCACATAGACATACGCCCCTTCCCCACCACCGACCGAGGTAAGGGTAAAGGGGGCGGTGGGGCGGATCATATTGCCCGTCTCTGTCCGCAGTCAGCCCGGGTAGAGAACCAACAGGAGAGGGCAGTCAGCAAGGCAGTGATGAACCCTTGATGTATGGGAATTAACGTCAGAGGAAGTAGAGGGGGTATTTTATCTGTCATGGCAATATGTCTGATGTGGTCACCTTGTACGTATAACGCTGTACCTGTTGATAACAAGAAGTAGATTTATTTGAACAAACTTCCTGTTATATTCCAGGGTTATATTACTGCACTGAAAGCTTTTCTCCTTGTGGGGTAAACATGGGCGTATTGTACGAAACAGATTGGTGGATATATATTTGTAAGTGTCGTTGAAAAGTCAAATGAACCAATCACGCTCAATTGTATGTATATGTACGTAATATTTGTACTGGATTTTTGACACAGACTATATTCATGAAAACCTTCCCAAATAAGTACAGCAACAGGCTTGCTAGTCTCCATATATAATAATCTATTTTAAATCTATTTTCTACCTCAAGTTGTTATTTTTTATCAGGACTGGTTGACCGTTTACTATAGTCTATGGCAGGAGGGCACTCTTGCAGTGTTGATTACAAGCACTTAGACTTCTAATGGAGCGGATATTTTTTAACAACAAGGGGGTGGTTCTGTCCGTCCCTCCCCCGGGGTTTAACTAATAAATCTGCGGCCCTAGTAAGGCACTGGGGTCTCCAAATATGGGTTGAAATAATTTTGTTCATATCCTTTGAGGGGATTTCTTCCCTCACAGAGAGAAGGTGTCAACTGTGTCTCCCATGTTTTTCTCTGGTAAAATAGAGAGTCAAACAGCTAATGACTCTGCCCCAGTGGGCACAAAATTAAGTTCAACGTTGAATAAACATTGCATCAACATTGAATCAACATTGACAACCATTCATCCATGTTGATTCAATATTATGTGCCCACTGGGGCTTATATGAAGGGTCAACTTGAGTTGACTCTCTACTATCAGTCTCAACTTGAGTTAGCTGTTTGACAATCCATTTCTGGCAGAGCCACTTGGGAGACACAGTTGACAGCTTTACTTTTCTGTGTGCTCCCCTAACTCACCCCCCCCCCCACTGTTATTAAAAACTGACCAGTCCCTATAGAAGCAGTCAGCAGTGTTGTGGGGTCGGACGGTAACACTAGAGCCACCCACCACGTTAGCCACACAAAACAGCCAGTGAAAGCCAGCACGGGGTGGTCAGATCGGCCTCACAATAACCAGAGACATGGGAGCCTGAATAGACTTGATTTGTACAATTACAAACGAGATGGGTGATAACAGCACCCCCTGTCACCTTCTACTGTCACTAAATGCTGGCTCGGTGTCAGGTTCAACCCCTCTCACTGGGAGTTTTTGTCACGAGTTGATGTCCTGTCGGTCAAGAGTTTGAATCAGCTTTTTGTGCTGTCCTACAACAGGAGCCAACAGAAGTTAGTTACTTCACTGACCACTGCTCCCCGTGGTATTCACCTGGTATTGTCTAGTACTGGCCAGTACTGGTACGGGCTTAAAGGGAGGGAGTCCTACAAAGAAGGAGCATCATAAATTTAACAGACGAAAGATATATGCCAGGGGTTCTTTATACATAGAGAAGAGCGTGAAAATTCATAAAAGTGGGATAATAACTCCAGATGAACATCAGGAAGCCAAACTTCAGAAAGTCAAACTTCAGATTTTCAAACCTTAAAAAGTCAAACTTCCGAAAGGCAACAGACATATTACACTTCATCAATGATTTGTCTGATTGCATATTAAATAGCCAATTCACTATGTACGCTGATGACGTCATTATCTACGCATCACACTCGAATCGGGTTGAAGCCGATAGAATGCTCCAGGAAGATCTTGACAGGGTCAGCGCCTGGTGCCTACAAAATTACATGACCATTAATACCACTAAAAGCATGTGTATGTACTTTGGGTCAAAGACAAAACTTGCTGGGGATGCTAATCCCATTTTTACTCTGAACAATGTGATTTTACCAACCTGCACTAGTTACCCCTACCTATGGAGTGGAACTGGATGGGTGTCTCAGTTTAACACCGCACATGAACAAAAGTAAGAAATTATTTGGCAATAAACTGTACAAGCTGAACCAGCTACGCAAGACCTCCTCCAGTGATGTCTGCCTAACAATTTATAAGGTCATGATGACTCCTTCAATTGATTACTGTTCCTTTTATACCGGGGGGGGGGGCCCATTCGGCCGAGCTCACAAAATTGCAGCGTCTTCAAAACCGCGCCTTGAGAATATGTCTCAGGGTGGCAGTCAGGGACAGAAGTGTCATTGACCTCCACAGGGATTGTAAGGTTGAAATGCTGGACAGGAGACGCAAGTTACAGTTACTTTCCATCATGTGGAAAAAAGCGCATGGAGGGGAAGCGCTAGAGCAACGTCGTACAAGAACTAGAGGTTACCTTAAAATTAAGTTTGCTCAAAGACGCGCAAAAACTAGCTTCTATGAGAAGTCCCCCTACTACCGGGGAGTTAAGCTCTGGGATAAATTGGACAAAGAGACACAGAAATTGAATACACAGCGTAAGCTCAAGCATGCCATTGACAAGCTCCCATTGGTCTGACTGTGCTCTTATAGTTCTCTCCTCCAGGCGTTCCTCAATGTAAGAAATCTAGTTCAGTTAAGCTCATGTTCAGACTATAAAGTCATATAATTCACTACACCTATTCAGTTAATTGGACGCTAATACGCAGTATTGGCGCTTAATTGGGGCGGGAACGGGGTACTTCCCCATATATCCACCAGGGGGCGCCTTGACTTGTATCGCCGCCTAGTGCCCACTACCTGAACCTCCCTTTACGACATTCCTCATTTTGCGACACCCGCTTGACGGCACCTCCCGCCGACTCACCGGCTCCTCGTCCACTTTCCCTCCTGCGCCCTCGGTGTCAACATCTCATCTGTAGCTAGGAACGTAGTGGCATTACCGTTTTCCCCCCTTTGTAAATGGGAATTGGTTTGCTAGACGTTTGTATTCTGCTCACAGTGTGTGCCACTTGTCACCGACGCTGCAATGCCGCCGCGCAAGCAACGCAAGCCCAGGAAGACGGCGTCTCTTCCCCCCGTGGACGCCACGGTGCCGCTTGTTGTGGTTGACCCGGTGCTGCCCGCTGACACTCCAGAGCTGGCCGACGATGTCACCACTCCTGCTGACCCGGACAAGAGGAAGAAGACGAAGGACCCTAAGCAGTGGAGGGAGGAGGCTGACCGTAAGTTTGATACTTTGTCGGGCAAGATTGACGGCCTGGTTGACCTGGTGTACGCTGTCCTACCACGTGACAGTGACAGCGCCCGTCAGACAGCTCGTTCACTGCCGTCACTCCCTGTCACTGACCGTCCTGTCACCCCGGCGGCTGCCGCTGTGACCCTCCCGCTGCCTCCCCGTCCCCCGGCACCCCTGCCGACGACGCTGCCGCCCTACACCATTGTTCCGCCGGCTGATGTTCTGCCTCCCTGCCCGGTGCCTCAGCAACTGCCCGGTGTCCTGCCGCCGACTGTCGGTGCCGGACCCCCTCCTCACCTGCCGGCCCGTGCCCATGCTGTGCACTCCATGCCTCCCCCGTCACAGGCTCCGGTTGACGGCGAGGAGGTTGCTCGCCGCCTGGCCGCCCTCATTGCGGGCCCGGCGAACCAGCAGCAGGGTAAGGATGATCCACATTTTGCTCACTTCTATGTACGGCGGGGCACCAAGAGGGAGAGGGTAGGCCTGAGTGACCTTACATTTTCTGAATATGTGTATGGTCTCCTCAAGTTGCATGACTCCCCCGTCACAGCCCCAGCTGACCGCCAACATCTCCGCAACCACCTAGCCACCATCGCTGCCGACTCTGCTCTTTATGAGTGGGAAGACATCAGGTCATGGTCGGAGGCTGTCATCGCGGACATTACGTTTGGTGGCTGGGAGTGGGGGCAGACATGGCGCATCGACATGAAGAGGGTCGAGGTCGGCACCAGACGCCTGCTGTCGGCTGCTGCTCCTGCTCCCTCCTCCTCCACGGTGTCGTCATCAAAGAGGGACGCCCCTGCGGTGGTTGACCTCACCCCTGCCCTCATCGCTGCAAAACCTGCTCCCCCCTGCCCCCTGTACAATGCGGGCAACTGCAAACAGAAATCTGACCATGTAGACAATGGGTATAGGCGCATCCATATATGTGCCCACTGCCTAAAGGAGACATGCCGGGCTAGAGCCCACCCTGAGGTCCGCTGTTTTACCAAGGAGGGCTCTAACAGCCGCTCCAACAGCCGCTCAAACAGCCGACCCCCACCAAAAAACGACAACCAGTAGGGCCGGTTGGTCCTACTGCGTCTAGTGTTGAACTGTCTCTACCCACTGTTGATGTTGAACTGAATGTTGAATTAAGTGTTGATCCTGACGACTGTGCCTCATGTGAGTTAACCAAGATGTGTGACGTTGCCCCAGCTCCTTGTAGTGATACTTGTGACCCACATATTATTGTCTCACCTGCTAATGTTGACGTTGATTCCCAACCTCAGATCCCCAATGATGACGTGAGCCTCCTCACCCAGGTAGCAGACACTTTCTTCACTAAACCACGAAAATTGTCTCCACAGATTGATATGGAAACTATTATGTTTGACCCCATCTGCAAAGTTGCCCCCGAGGCTGCACCGATTGGCCCCTGGGAGTTTAGGCCCACACTCCAGACCATTTGGCCTTGGCCCTCCCCCTCAGGAGTCCTACATGCCCCTGCTGAAATGGACACCTACTTCAGGGTTAGGGAAACCGGTCTCCCCAATTACCTCTCGGCCAGAATCCCGGTGCATACAAACTTTAATATTGATGTTTGGTCCACAGAGCTAGCTGATTATGAAGACGCCGAGATTACCACCTTTCTCACCTACGGCTGGCCTAGTTCTTATACTAGGCCCACCTTCCCAGCACAGTCATACGCCAATCATGATGACGCGGACACCTACAGTACACATGTTGAGGCGTTTATTGCTAAAGAGCTATCACATGGTACCCTCATGGGCCCCTTTGAACAGGACCCATTTTTCCCATACCTTAAGACTTCCCCCATTATGACAGCGGACAAAAGGGGGTCTGCGACCCGCCGTATTGTGGTTGACCTTTCTCACCCCCAAGGTCAGAGTGTTAACTCTGGAATCCGCAAATCGTGGTTCCAGGGACGCCACACCCCCCTGGTTCTCCCGTCCATCACTGCCCTCACTGACAAGGTCCGACAACTAGGTAAAGGCTGCTACTTGTGGTCCGCTGATGTCCAGAGGGCATATCGCCAGCTGGCCTGCTGCCCCCTAGATATGCCCTTGTCTGGCATTAAATTCCAGGGTGTGTACTACGTGGACAAGTCCCCATCGTTTGGCGCCCGGAGCTCATGCCTGCATATGCAGCGAGTCTCTAACAGTGTGGTGTATATGATGCAGCAGCGCGGCCATCAAATGTACGCATATATAGACGACTTCGCGGCTGCCCACTCATCCCTACTGGAGGCCGAGGGTGCCCTCGCTGCCCTCCAGGTCCTCTCTGCCCAGTTGGGCCTAGTTTTGGCTGAAAATAAAACTGTTGCCCCCACCACCAATATGCAGTGGCTGGGCTACCAGCTCAATACTATTGACATGACTGTGAGTATCCCCCATGAGAAATTGTCTGAGGTCCTGGAGGAGCTTACATTATGGAGGAACCGTCGGAGGGCGACTAAGCATGACCTCCAGTCCCTTGCTGGCCGCCTCATTCACGTGTCCAATTGTGTGCCTCCTGCGAGGCGTTTTCTTGGCCGTGTATTGGCCACCCTCAGACGCGCCCCCCCTGTTGGTAGGATCAACCTCACACGTGACTTTCATAAAGATTTGAACTGGTTCACACTATATGCAAGAGACTCAAATGGTGTTGTGTTGCTTCCAGGTGCAGCCCGCCCACAATGGGATATTGAGTGTGACAGCTGTCTCCTGGGTGGCGGGGCGTATGGTCCTGATAAATGCTACGCCCTCACCTACCCCGCGTGGCTGACCCGGGAGAAGCATATTTCACAGCTCGAGGCAATTAACCTGGTCATCGCCCTCAGATTCCTCTCCCCCTTGGACCCGGCGGGCTATCATATCCACATCCGGTGTGATAACTCTGCTACTGTTTCATCACTCAGCTCGGGGAGAACTAGGGACCCGTGGCTCTCAACGTGCGCGAGGGAGGTGTGGCTGTTTTCGGCCCAACATGACGCAAGGGTTACCATTACTCATGTCCCTGGCGCTGACATGACCATATCTGATGCCCTGTCACGTGCCTGCCTCTCCCCCGGTCATGCCGACCACGCTGCCTCCCTTGCCCGTGCCGCAGGACTTGAGACCCTGGAGGTAGAGATTGATGAACAATTCTTTAATGCTGACCTCTAATTTGATTTGTTATAGACTACGCCCCGGATGCTGTGCTTCATCTCCAAGCCCTCGGAACCATGAGGGCCGCTGTGTCAGTGAAAACAGCTGAGAACAGGAAGAGGCAGGCTGACTTCTACACAGCCTTCTGCCACCAGCACCGCATCCCTGCTCTGTTCCCAACCCCTACACAGGTTGTGCTATTCTTGCAGCATGCATTTAACAGCATGACGTCAGTTGGTGGACTGCAGAACTATGTGTCAGGAGCAAGGTTTTACGTCGAGATGAATGGTGGGTGCTCCACTAGTTTCTCCTCCAGGGCTGCCCTGGAAATGCTGCGCGGAATCAAGGCCATTTCAAGGCATGTGCCTTTCCAGGCAGCCCCCCTACAACCTAAAGACCTGAAGCTTCTGTGCCTGTACCTGGACATGGGTGGGGTCGAACACCAAGTGTGCAAGACGGCCATCCTCCTGGGCTTCTTCTCCTTCTTGAGACAATCTAACCTAGTGACAATCCGGAACCACGCCCCCTCGATCCACACCTTAACAAGAGGCGACATCTGGTTCACCCCCCAAGGCCTTCAGATCCTGGTGAGAAGCTCTAAGACTATTAAATCACCTACTGACTCTGTTGTGATCCCTGTCCATAGACTCCCAGGACCCAGCGCCCACTGTCCTGTGTTGGCATACAGGGTCATGGTGGCCTTCCTCCCGGCGCCCCCTGAGGCCCCTGCCTTCCAACTCCCAGGTGGGCGCCCTCTGACGCCATCCTACCTGGTGAAGGTATTAAGGCAAGCCCTCGGGGCCTGCGGAGTCCCCAACCCTGAGTCCTATACCCTACATAGCCTCAGGAGGGGTGGCTCTCGTCTGGTTGCGGCAGCAGGAGTTGATGTCTGTGACGTCCAGGCCCATGGAGTCTGGGCGTCAGACGCCGTCTACCAGTATACCCCGCGCATGCTATACTCGGCTGTGCCATCCACCATTGTTCAGTGTTTGGAGGACTAATGTTACATGGAACTGCCTTATATAGCTCTACCGGTACTTTCATATACAACCAAGACAATATTTTGTATAATGTATTGAATCCATTCGTCGTTATTTGAAGTATGAATTTTGGTTTTGAAATACTGTGCTTTGTTTGTATTTTTGTATTTTGGTCTCTTTAATAGATCAATTTACCCTGTTACTAACCATGTATGTGTGATGTTACTTCGCACCAGGTCCGTGTTTGACCGTCTCTAATACTTGCATTTATTATCAACTCAGGGTTTATCTACTCCCTCGATGTGACTTGATCACCTATTGTTAATTGTGATGTCACTATCTGGTCAAAAGACCACCGTGTTCCAACACATAATAACATGTTTACTGCTAGACTGTCTTAGATAGGACTGATCGTTAATAAACATGTTATATTTTTCCAATCTACTTGTTACCGTGTTCTCTGTCCCAAATTGGACGCTAATACGCAGTATTGGCGCTTAATTGGGGCGGGAACGGGGTACTTCCCCATATATCCACCAGGGGGCGCCTTGACTTGTATCGCCGCCTAGTGCCCACTACCTGAACCTCCCTTTACGACATTCCTCATTTTGCGACACCCGCTTGACGGCACCTCCCGCCGACTCACCGGCTCCTCGTCCACTTTCCCTCCTGCGCCCTCGGTGTCAACATCTCATCTCCCACCCACCCACTCCTTCTTATTCTACAGGACTAATGTTACATGGAACTGCCTTATATAGCTCTACCGGTACTTTCATATACAACCAAGACAATATTTTGTATAATGTATTGAATCCATTCGTCGTTATTTGACTTTACACCCCAATGGTCAATACTCGACAATGACCACACCGTGAACCTACTGAACATTGAAGATGGCTGACCAAACTGCGGTCACAGTCATCCATCCTTTTGGTCAGGCTCACCTGTGCACGTATAGCGTTATCTCATCTTCCGGTGGGGTTACAAATCCCCTAAGTACCTCTGAGGGCAGAGAGTCAAGTGGGCCTTATTCAGTGAGCTATGTTGCAGGTGTCAAATCGCCATTCAGACCCTGGGCTCTTGCACCTATAGTAAATGACCTTCAAAGGTATGGGACACTGGCTTGTTCTCCTCTTACAGGGTTTTCTATTAGAGCCTAGGATCTTCGTTGTGCTGACTGAAAATAATCTTTCATTGAGGAATATTCTCCAACATGTGGGCATGCCAACCCATCCCATGACTTGTCATGTTGAATTTTCTTGGAGTGGCAACAAATGAATCGTTTTCTGACAAAGCCATGCAATATTGTATGTCTACCTCAGTCACCACCCTACAGTATATAGTCCAACATCACCAGGTATGTGTCCAGATAGATATCTCTGACCTCTAACTGACCAGTAGTTAACACCAGGTGCATGAGACGGTCACTGGTGGGTTACTGGTTGTAGTGGTACTGGTCATCATTTCTGGTGGGTACTTTTTCTCCCATGACCAGACTGACCCTTCCTTCCCCCACGTGTCAGTGTCCGCAGGCCTAAATATCCTTTAAGGACCACATACTGCTTTAATACACTATGCCCCTTGGTCGTCATGATGCATGGATGCAGCCCTGGCGAGTGACTCACCTGTGCTGCATTCACGCATTATGCTTGATACAATACCGAAAGTTGGCACAATGCTTGAATGCAGGACTGGCGATTGATTCATCAGGGCTGTATTCATACATCATGGCGTCCAAAGGGCAAAGTACATTAGAGCAGTATGCGGCCCTTAAAGACCTAAATAGGCTGGGTGCTGGAGGGTGCTGGCACGGCAGAGCCTTCCTGTTGTCTGCTTGACCATCACTCAGTCGCTGCTTGACCACTACTTACAGCATGCAGTTAGCTGGAGATGTTAGCCGGATAAACCTGTCCTGCCCCTCGCACCCTATCATTACGTCCAAGCCTAACGAGTCCAACCCCTAGACCCCACCCTTCACCCTCATAGCCCCACCTCCACCCTTAACCCCATGTACTCCACACCTCCTCTCTAACCTTACCCTCACACCCAGCCCTATATATCTCACACACCCTGAGACTGAACGTAAGTTTCCGCAGAGAAATCTTGGGGAGAGAAACCTAGACCTCCTCGTCCCGCCACTCCAATGAAAATATATGGTATTTTACTATTTCAAATATATTTTGGAAACCACCTTTCCCAGATGAGTTTATAGTTGATAGTGCACGTTTTACAGACTAAGTAATTCATATATATATATAGGATACAATATTCAAACGCAGGTCGATAGTGGTGTTCATTATTATTCAGAACAGACCCATGATAAATACAAGAACCTTCAGCTAGCACTTCAAGAAAGCCACCCCTTTGAACATCTCACATGCATAACCATATAAAGTAACAGAGAGCATTCCGGATACAAATTTATGTAATTTTCTACATGTGACGTGCTCTTTGAAGCATGTTCTTCAAGGGAGAAGCAGATAGTATAATCTTACTTTCTGAGAGGGGTATTATTCCTAGACTCATCACAGTGCTGTCCAGCCAGTACAGCTTGTATGAAGATGGTCAAGAATGAGAAAACATCTGTTGGTGAAAAGGACAACAGGAGATGACAGAAGCCCATTGCCGTCCTTAGACGGACACCCGTCATACACCAACCCATTTCCTTCCCATAAAGGTGACACCAACACAGAATCAACAAATCCATCACTCCCAATTAGGTGATGTCTGCCCTAATGCAGCAAAGTAGCAGCACACCTGACACAAACCACATACTCCTGCTCTCTACCACCAAGCCAATTTACCCCCTCACCCCCTGAACACTACAATCAGCTCACCCTAATGGAATACACGGCAGCACCCAAGTGGTGCTACCACAGTACTGGTGTGTGGCACAGAACTAGACGAAAATGTAGGGTTCTATCTCAATTTGTGTACACTTGGCATATCATGATCCCAATTGGAGTCTCAATGTCAACCGTTGTGCTGGTTGGGGTGGTGTTGGCGGGCGGGGAGGGGCTGTCACGCAGCCTGCCTGGTGGGTGATTAGGGGGTGGAGGTTAATGCCTTACCACTGTCACGCATGCTTTACTGCTGCTGATGGGGACATCTTCATCGTCATATATGTGTGTGACTTCTGTGAGCCTGGTGGACATCTGTATAGGGAGGTCTGTAGCATATGAGTGTGATAGAGGGAGATATTGATATGATCTCTATTGTACAGCATTGTACTGTCATTGCCCCATCATCCCGGGAAGATGGCGTCTCTTGTTTTCTGTTATAAAATATGAACACCCCCTAGACTTTACCGCAAAGTACTTGGTGTTGAATCATTCACCTTGTTACAACATGGCCGACCAAATATATATTTTGGGGAATAGGCCTGTAAATATTACTTATGAGAAAGAGAACATCAAGCAATGTGGTAAGATACGCAAATGATGTAACCAATAACCCCATCAGTCTCTCAACATCCACTACTGCATAACACCATTGTATATTTCTATTTCTACAACCCACCAACATTCATTAGTACGGGATGCCTTATGTACACAGCCAAAAATAATTTTCTTACCCCAAGAAAATACTAGAATCAAGATTAAATTTTCTCGATTCAAGGAATAAACTCATTCTGAGTTTTTATGTTTATCTTGTTTTCAGAAAGGGGGAGCTAACAAAAATATCTTATATTTTTCTAGTATTCTTCTAGAAACAAGTATTCAAGTTTATTTTTCTTTAGGAATTTTCTTAAAACTGGTCATTTGTGCACCCAACAAGATTATATCTTATATTCCTGAAATAAGAAAGTTCTTTTTCTAGATTTAAGATTGCTATGTCTTGAAAATCTGCTGAGTTAAGAATTAACCTGACACCATGTGTCCAAAGTGTCAATTAGGGCGAAAAAATATGCAAGTATACTCTATTATGTAATGGTTATGCTTAATGCCTTCACCAAATTCCTTCTATTATTTGGGAATTTTATAGGTGTGGAATGTGAGTTCAGTTTCAGTTCAGTTCAGTTTCAGGTTCCATAGGGATCAAGTATACAGCCTACTAAATAAGAATTACTTTCTCAAATTTGAACATTAGTTACATGTTGTGCCACAAGAGGCCACCACTATGCAATACAACAACTTTCTTATCAAACAGGGCATTCATTTCTGCCTCCAATTAAGTCCCAAAGAAAGAGAAGAGGGTAAAAATATGTGGGAAAAGGGGAGAATTGTTAGGGATTAATTTTATGTAAGAACTCTTGTTCCAGTGAATAAACTATAATAACTATAGGGAGAAATGATAAGAGACACCATTTGCTTGATAATATCATTTAAATAAAGGGAAGGATAACCTGTCCCATTACATGAAGTGAAATGACTTTGAATAAAGGTCTGTTTGCTTAATCTTCTATTGTAGCTACAAAAGGCTGCATTTAATCTGATGAACCTCTTTCTGGTGCTCTGGCATCAATCCTTTCTCTCTAAGACTAGAATTAAATATAATCATACCTATTTCCCAGGCAAGAACATTTACTCGAAATAAGAAATTAAAACTTACTTAAGAAAAAGGTTTTCTAGAAAAAAGGTCCATTCCGTAAGAAAGATTTTCTTATTTTGAGAAATATGCCAGGAAATATCATCTTGATTCCAGTATAAAATACTTGATTTAAGAATTTCTTTCTTGTTTGTTTTTCTTGTTTGTTTTTCTTAGTCTAAGTATATTAAACTCAACCATGCTGTCAAGTAAAATTTTGTTATCCTACGGACAAACTTGTTTTAAGTTTATTTTACTTAAAACAAGAAATAATTTCTGAAAATGAGAAAATTATTTTTGGCTGTGTAGTATTTGTACTTTTCCTCTTTTTTGTGGAATAACAGCGGACCAGTGAGTCAGGCTGAGAGCGTCAGAGCAGTATACATGTATAGTGACTTAATAATAGTGCTTAACTCATTATGGACAAGATGGCGTTTTCACGTGCTATGACCGTCATGATGCATGAATACTTCCCCGGCAAGTATACCCACCAGGGGCCTCATTCAGAACAACTGCCGTATCTGTTGGGCTGTCAAATATTATGCCGATAATGAGAAATCAAATTGACGAGAGCGGCAAATGAATGGATATCAAATGGTCAAAAAGTCAATTTGTTGGGTATTGCACAAATACTCGTCAAATAATTGTATTGTATTGTGGTCTATATCGGCTAACCTGTTAACTAAACAATTCTGACCATTGCATATTATGAAAAACTTTTGATGATTAACCTGATCGTCATCGTCAATCAAAATTTGTCTGCAGTATACCCCCCGACAGATACGGCAGTCACTCTGAACCAGACCCCTGGGCTGCATCATGCAGCATGCGGACCCTTCTGGAGGATATCACCCGGGCTGTATTCATGCATCATATTCACCACAAAGGGCATAGCAGATTAAAGCACTATGCGGTTCTTAAAGAGCTAAGAGTACCACTCCATGGTGGTGGTTTCATGACAGGGCCAGAGGCTCCCGGACACCAGTTCAGGATGTCATCTGCTCAAAGAGCCACTCACTCCTCACCACGAGCTGCTCTCCACTACCACCAAGTGCTCTCACGACCCGCACAAAGCAGTGGGCAACGCCTTTGTCTCATGTTTGCCACCGTGGAAAATCATCATGGGACTTTTGTTATGATGGAATGGGATGTAGAGAGAGAATAGGGTGAAAGGGTGTTGGAGGAGGGTTCAGATCCACTCTGATCTTGTAGCCCTTCTCACCTTCCGCTCAGAACACTACAGCCAAGGAGGTCCTTCCGGGAGCACCAATGGCACCATCAAAGGGTGTGGCTGACACTGTGTCGGACATGGGTTCAGCGGCAAGACAAAGACAGGGCCAGGAGGGTGAGGACCAGGTCAGGGGATCTGTGTCCAGAGGAGGCAGGAGGGCAGGGATGGGATCCCATGAAGAGGACGGGCCAACATGCACGCACAGAGCACGGTGCTGTAATCACAGGGCAGGGGAAGGAGGAGTGGGAACTTGGTGATGGACTGTGTGTGAAGTCTGGATGACTGGACGTTACATGACCCTTTGATAGCCGAACTGTGCTTTAATGTACCTTACCCGTACGGAGTCTACTCGCCAGGACTGCGTGAATGTATCATGCCAACCTCTAAGGACTGTATCAACCACCATAGGGTCACGACATGATGTTTGAATGCAGCCATGCCTGCATCCATGTATCATGACGTTGAATGGCATGATAAAGCAATATACGACCCTTAAAGAGTTATGGACTGGAACCATGGTAGTGGTGGTCAGCACGAGCTGGAGCAGAAGGGGCACCCCATGCCCTGGAGCAGCCAGGAGGAGCAGAGAGACCGTGCATGGGTGGCCGGGCCAGCACGCAAGGAGAAGATGTGTCTCTAGCCTCTCCTCATCCCGCCCGAGGGCATGCTGCAGGCTTCTACAGCTGCCTTCCTCACCCCTCTGTACCATTGCCTTCATGCCTCATCGGTAAATACACTGTTCATATGACTTAGTTATGCAACCATACCTGCCCGGTGAGCTATGGTACCCCTGGTCGCATGCCTGCAGACAATCAAAAATTAAACCCAATTAGAATGACTCAAAAAAAAGTCAAAGGCTCCAAACATCATCAGTAGCTTATTTTGAAATAACCTAATTTAGCAACATTATTTATGAGATAATTCTTACTTGCATAATTATTAGAGCATTAGAAATCGCTCCTATGAACCTCGACACGATCCTCAACCATAGAGATCTCAAACAAGGAATATAAGATAAGACACATGTAACAGTATACATTTTGTAATGATGGGGGTTGATGTATAGCTGTATCTAATTTACAACTTAAGGGTTTGCTCTTGGGTGTATCCATGTTTCAATAAGACACAGATACATACGCATATCGTCTGCTGTATGCACTGCCATCCTGGCCTGCCACATCACTCAGAATATGTCTCTGAGAGTTATTCCAGAAGCACACTCCATCACCATGATACGCCAGGAACTAGATACATTCTGAAAGCAAACATCTCACGAGATTTGCTTGTGTCAGCGCACACCAGACTGTTCATCGCGAGAAGAAGTTGCATCCAGTATAATAGGGTGAAACACTGTGTGTCTATATGTTTTAGGGACGGGGTGAAGGGGTGGAGTAAGGCGGGGCAAGGACTGGGCCCTGGAGGAAGTCGTAACTCTGGATCCCCTCTAGTTAACCCCTAATCTCCAGCCTGGTTTCGGCCCCCACCGTCTATATCCCATGGAGTCCTATTCAAGGGAAAGCCTAGCATGTTGATTGCCCCCTTATGCTTCTGGACAAGTCAACGATCTCGGCAGATTCGCCACGCCTTCCAATTAGGTGGGCACTGACTAATCTGAAAATGTCATGAGAGTTTTTCCTCCATCTCTTCTCGCAGTTGGGGCTCACCCCCTCCTCCAGACCGTCGAACTCCCGTCTGGTCCAACCCCTCCCCCTGTAAGCTGCTATCATAACCGCCCTTTCCACCAGTCGTGGGCCCAGCTTGTCCCTTCCCCCGACACTACCCTTACATGCAACTATAACTAGTCTTCAGCATACCAGGCACACATTAAAAACCACACCCTTCGCAAATATTCTGCAAACACGGAAATTGGCCGTGGCACTTTTTTACTTCGGCCACGCCTTTTTCGATTGAGGATTTTACCAATACATAAGCAATGAAGGCTGGACATGTAATGGTTACATTAATCCTGGGGGTTTCTTTTTATCAGTGCCACGATCGCAGATGGTAGACGCAAGCATGTCCCAGATTGGCCACCGCAACATGGGGTAGATTATGATAACCCTTTAAGGACCACATACAGTAGTGTTTAAATGTGTTATGTTTTTGGTCGTCATGATGCATGAATGTAGCCCTGGAGAATTTATATTCGCCAGGGCTGCCGTCATGCATCATGCACCCAAATGACATGTTGCATTAATTAAAGTGTACCAACGCCATATGGCCTGCATGATGCTTGAAGGCAGTCCTGGTGGGTGACAGGGCATTCATGTATCATGACAAAGTGCATCTTGCATTAAAGCACTTTGCAACCCTTAACAGGTTATACACAACTTCACGCTATAGACATCCGCTGTGAATCAGCTTTCTTTTTTGCCGCAGGCTCGATTAGGTAGGACACAATATTGGCAGACAGTAAATCAAAATCCCACTTGACGATCATCAGTGGCATATAAATGGAAAATGAATAGTCTGAAAAAACTACTTTATCATAGACAACAGGATATGGCCATTAATAGGACAATTTCAATGCAGCGTGAGCCATGACATTATATCCTTTTTTTTAAATGTAATCACTCTTCGAAATCCTTTTATGGACATTCGCTCGCCAGCTCTGCTCACAGAGAGTTGGACTGTATTGAGGGAATATGATTGCATTTTGAGTTACCTTTTATGTTAATTCAAGTGCGGCTGTATTGTGATCATTCTCCATCAATTATGTGCATGTGACATATTGTAAAGGAGGTCGGTAAACATGGCATGTGGGACAGTAGTAACTGATCTGCAGCCACAATACCTCAATACAGTACCAACTCCATATAGTTTCAGCAATAACAATTATATACTATCACAGTTAGTTCCAATTTTTATGCATGTGTTAGGACAGGGACTGGACTTTGTAGCAGTATTATCAAATTCATATGAAAACAGATGATTTATCGTTATTTTATCCAGGGCAATCACATTCCCAGGGTCGGTTATATCACTATAGCCTCACAGCAAGATGGGTTTTGTAGTCTCAATGACTCTGATGCTTGTTCAGATTTAGTTTAAAATTGAAAGTATGATGGTAGGTTATTTCTGACGGCTGTTCTTAAAATATATCATGTTATTTCTCAGGCGTCCGATCCCAGAATTAATCTTAAGCATGATGTTTACATATAGTTTCCTGATGTGTATTTCGAATTATTGATCATAACGTGCTTGCATGCAAAATATAAAAGCACACGCGTGTACATTTAGTCAGTTGGCAACCACTCTGGAGGGTGAATATGCATAAATGATAATCGTTTAAAGAGGAAATGGTGTCCTTAAGTTTTGCGTGCAGGCTGTACCCGCGGCTGGCTTTGAACTTTGGCAGAGTTGGACACAACTAAAGCTGCCGGACCTGGAGGTCACCTGTCCTGGAGCAGAGGTCACGAGTGGCAGCCATCTTAGATTGGGAGGGGAGAAGCAGGGATGGCGCCTGGAGGATATAGGTAGCCTGCTGGAGGGGGTTTGTGTAAGACGTCATCAGGTGGGAGCTTTCCGTAAGCTTCAGCAATGGGCTGTGACTATAAAGAATCTCACTCAGATTGTCTATACAGTGCATAGCCTTATACCTATTGATTCTTTTCTGTATTCGCCTATTCCTCCCTCCCTTTCTCCCTCCCTCCACTTACTTTGAATAAATTCCATTGCTTCCCTCATTAGCCTAACTTTGTCTATTAGCCCTTGTTCTAGAAAACGTAGGGTTGACTGGCCTTATAACCACTTCCCTTTACTTTCCGACACTAGAGGATCTGATGAGGCGTTGACAGAGCCTGGGAGAGGCCCACAGCCCTGCTCCACAGCCGCCGGTGCCACTGCCACTGCATGTCTACTCCTTCCCAACTCTCCCCACCTGCCTCCTGGGCGTGGTACTACCTGACTGAGGCTGACTGACTGACCTATAGGGCAGGCCTCCAATCCTGGTGATTAACCTTTAATCTGGCCTTAACACGGAGCGATTAGGGAACGTGTGTGGGTGGCCTGGGGTGGGGGAGGGGAGCAGGGAGATGGGGAAGACACTCATGAGCCGCCATGCTCCAAACTACATCCCTGCTGGTAATGCTACACCACGATTGCCTGTACTGGCGGCAACGTTGATGACATGGGCGGGAGGATGAGAACCTCCTTGGGCAGTCGTCGTAGGTATTATCTTATTTGTTTGACTTTTGATGCTGCCCCGCCTGCAGCTGCCACGGCTGTGATTGTTCATTACCTCCCCAATGGTAAACGGCCGCCTTCTTGGCAGGGGCGACTAAAAACAGCAGCCATGGCTTTGATGAAGCTTTTACCGGCCGGTTAGGGGAGTCTGATTAAAAGAAAGCTGTTTTTTGCAGCTCAGCCGCTCCCCGTCTCTACAGGGAATTACTGTTTGGTGACCGTTTTCATCATATCATATCACGGCGATTACCCGGCTATCCGTTCTGATTGGCGAGCTGCTCGCGGCGGTGGTGAGTTAATGAAAATCCACCTGCCCGAGCAATATGGATAAACGGCGTACAAATGGGTCCATAAAGCCGTTATGAAAGGCAGTGGTGATGGGCATGATGTGGGGCACTAATAAGAAATCCCATCGAATCAAATGGCAAATAAGGGGCAAAAATAAGGCTGGTAAACACTAAGAAATGAGCTGCTCCAAGTTGGTTAAATGCCAGTTTAATGGCTCTGCCTTCCCCTCCTCCTCCTCCAGTGCCTGGTGATTATTCACTTTGTCTTCATCCATGCCACATTATGCCTCATCTTAAGGATTAATCACAAGCTATGGAAAAACACCAAGGAAATAATCTGAAACCATAAAGGGCAAAGTGACGAGAAAAAGAACACAGGATGAAATAATCTCAGCCCATGAAGGAAAGAGGCTCAGACATTACAAAACGCTTCACATGGGATGAATGGATAAAAGCTGTGGGGAGAATAAAAGGCAGGGGCAGGGAGGTCAGAAGAGTGAAAATCAATTGTAGAAAAATAAGATGTTTAAGAGGAGTATAGAGCTGGGGTTTCTATATGATGTCACATGAGGGATGAAGACAGATCCGGAGTAATTGGTGGTGGGTGGAAACTGGAGGAGCAGGCGGTGTGTGTGAAGGGGGAGACAGATTCCCTCCTCCCCGGTCCCAATCCGCCTCCCTCCTGTACATGTACAGACTTGTACCAAGCACCACACTGTGACACCTTAACGCCCACACACAACTCTCTAACCCTTTAGGGGCTTTACTGTTCCAAGCCCTATGGTAAAATGATGTATGAATACAATCCTGGTGAGGCTACTCGCCAGAACTTTATTCACGCATCATGGTATACCCTTTAGGAGTGGATCAACCCAATAGGGTCGACATGAAGCATGAATGCACCACTGGTGAGTTACTCGCCATGGCTGCATCCATCATGATGACAAAGGCGCATATCACTAAAGCACTACATATATGCAGCCCTTAAAGGGCATCCACTCCCGACCCCAGCCTCCCGCCCCTCCATACCCAACTACCAATTTACCTGGTGATGGATCAAGGTATGGGATCCGTCGTCATGGTGTCACTGAGCGGCAGATAACGGTGGTGGTGGTGGTGGTGGGGGGGGGGGGGTGTATGGAGTAGGGGCGGGAGGAGGGTGCACCCTACCTGCAGATAACGTCACGGTAGGGGGTGAGTGATGGGACCCTGGACAGGTGAGGAACAAACACTCGAGTGTGGCCGAGCGAAATAACGAGGTACCTACTCGGTACGGACGGGTTATGTGGGGATAATTGGATGCCGCGTCTTATCTATGGGAAATATACGGTTTGGGAAATTCGTTTTCTGTTTCCGGATCGTTGTCCACCGCAGACAGGCGATAATATGTGCATACGGAAATAGAAAAAGACAAATCGGTATGTGTTATGAATTGAGTACAGGGTATATGGGCAAGTATGATATGTTATTCCAAATTGAAGTGGAAGGAAAACTACATTTATTCATTTAAGACGAACAAGTACCCAAATGCAATAGGAAAACAAGTATCTAAAATCCCTATGACAAAAATAAACTTTTTGTTTGAAAACTTTTTGACAATGGCATATATTTCATATTGACATAATTATGCTACACAACGTTGTGAATAACCATAGACTATACCTATATTAAGTATAGGGGTGTACTAGAAATCCCTAATTCCAAATTTGTTTCCACGCGTATGTATGCATAATATACCCTTACATAAATAAAAATAACTTGGCACTTATGTTTACAATACTGAGCTGTTATTAATGTCATACATAGATTCGTAACTTTTGCCAGGGTTCTTAGGAAAATGCAAATGAATGTAAAAAGACCCAAATATCGTTTGATGTAGAGTTATGCCCTTCGCACCCAAAGTCGTCTGCTCCGCTGCATGCATGCAGCCGTCTGCACCTCTTTTCCCGCCATTTCTCCCTCCTCCCAATTGTGGGCTGCGTTCGTCGCCTGGAGTGTCAGCCGCCAACGGACACCCAGCGCGCCACCTCATTAGCATCATAAAACTTGTGAAAGATCTCGCCATTCGGCCATTTCTCATGGCACATTTTCCGTATCATTTCACATATCGAATACAAGCGCCGCCGGTGCTGGCGCTCAAAGACGCGGCTCAATACGGTCGCTCGAACCGACCGCAGCATTTGTAATCCGACAACGGCGGACGGCTACGGGCCACACTGGGTTTATTTCATTTTTCACGTTCCCGCGGGCGCCGCTTGCAGACAGGACAAACACTGAAGACACCCGGGCTTGTCGCAGAATTTTCCGTTCGGCTTGATTCTGTAAAACGGCGACGAGTTTAATCGATAGTCTTCTGTGGCGGGAAACAGAGCTGCGCCAGAGACGCCGCAACGAGTGCAAACAGCACACGGTGCAAGGCAAACCAGCCGATGTCGATATCAAAGTAATTATTTTCTTATTTTAATGGGTCTCATATCCCTAATCAAACATTTTTGTGGACATCAAAGTGATTGGCTACCCACTACTTCCCCACGCCCTTTTCTTTACCTTTTTGCTTTGCTTGTTCATCTAAGAACATCACCGGGTGTTGGCGATATAATAGTTCTGCTGATCCCACCACTGAGAACTTCTAGAAATCTCTGAGAGACATCTTTTTGATTACTTCCTCTGTTTGACATCACTACGCATGCGCGGATTGGAGCAGCTCAGTGAGGAGGAGCTCTTCGTGACGACAGAGAACAATTTCTTTCTTCTCCTCCAAGTCTGCGTCCAAAACAAAAGGATAAAATTGCGGCAGCGGGTACTTTTCGCCAAACTTGATACCGTCTCGTACCGGGTTTAGACTGTCAGTGCACCGGGTCAGTGGGTTCACTCCCTGCCCCTTGCACGCACATCTTGGGTGGCACTGTCATTTTGAGAACCATCTCTGGCCTTTAAGGGTCGCAAGGTGCTCTTAGGGAACTCGCCAATGCTGCATACACGCATCATGATGTCGACCCTTCGAGGGTGTGTGATCCCCGTGGGGCTAGCATGATGCTTGATTGCGAGTTACTCGCCAGGGCTGCAATCATGTATCATGCTGACAAATGGGCATAATGGAGTAATGTACTATATACGACCCTTAAAGGGTTAGGTGGGGGCGAGGAGTAGAGACAGGGTATGATACTCTTTGTACGTGCTTCCAACTTTGAAACAGTGTCTTCCGACTGAAGGAACATACCTGTATGACAGTATGTCTCATGCCGGATGTCATCTTTCAATTCATCTGTACAATATGGCCCTTTCTTCGTATTATTCCGTCAGTCATATTAGTCACTCGAAAGTGGAGATAAAAGGTATGTGTATCAGTTGTGGTATATTTAATCAAAGTTCTTCGTATCTCATCTCAACTTTAAAATTGTTAAAGTCTTATTTTGATATTTTTTCAACCGGCATACAACGCTTTGGCTGTTAGATTATCTCCAATGACTGTTACCTGTTCGTGACAATGGGAATTTTACAATGAAACCCCGTTAGTGTTCTGTGTTGTAATAAATCTTAAAACGAATGTTTGTTAGTCATTTGTGGAGACATGGGGCGTTCCCCACTTGTTACAAAAAGAAACACAAAATAGAGATAAGAGGACGTTCACTTTCACCCTATCAGGATATACATATTTCATACGTTTCCTAATTATCTCCAAGAAAACGAGACAAAGGATTGATTGTCCCGTTGCTGACATTGTAATGATATATTTTCATCCTAAGCTGAAGTGGCTGTGTGGGTTAGACAGCTATGTCCAGAGGGTAAAAGGCTCAATGACAGAAAACAAAGGCACATGTAAATACCTCTGAACAGGCAGGAAGTGTCTGCCAGCCAGGACAGGTAGATTCCATTATCTGCCCCTTCAGCTCCATTATTAAAGTGTCTATGTATACGTCAGCTGGCATCCATTTTTCAGCCTATGTTTTTGATTGACACAGGCTAGGATCCGCCCAAAGGCGGGCCCACATGTTACTAAGGGTTGTGATATGCAAAGTATGCAGGTCCCTGGGTGCTGGTTTGTCCAACCCTCTATTTGAGTTGTAGATTGCACCTAATAATAGATGGTTAGCTTTCACCCAGTTAGGGCCGGGCCATTCAATACTGTATGGGGGGGGGGGGGCTTGGTGTTTTTCCCCAAAGCAGCACACCCCCCCCCCACCACCACCACCACCACCACCACCACCACCACCACCACCACCAATTAGCTGAGTAATCTCGACCTCTCCCCCCCCCCCAACTTGCTTGGAGTTTGAGAAATGCGCCCCCCCCCACAAAAAAAGAATTGCAAAGGCCCTGAGGGCTTCTTTTTCATTATGAGCCCGTCCCCAAGTCGGCAATAAATGACCTGGCCCTTACAAAGAACTGTTTCTTGTCGAATCGGCATATAGAGTATGTGGGTGGCCAGGGGGGGGGGGAGGGTTGCTAGAGTGCAGAGGGGAGCTGACCAGATGTAGTTGGGGCCGGAGTTGGGGTCTTGTGGGTAAACAAGGCAGCCACGGGCCTGGGTTAGTGTACCATGATAGTATCATTACCCATTTCAGTATATTGTTATGCTATTCCAAGGTTGCATAGCAGTCTGCAGTTCTCACTATGATACTATAAAATGTACATCGTACATGTATAAGACAGTATCAATGTAATTTAGAAAAATATGTTTATAATAATTATCATGTGCATATCAATTTTAACAATGTGGACCCCTTGACCGGGGGGGGGGGCAAAAAGATATGGACCCCTCTTGGGGGGGGTCAAAATAATTTTGACCTGTTTAAACAACAACAGGGAAATCGGGAGCCTACCCGAGAATGCATTTCGTTTTCTCATTCTCCATCCTACTCTCTGCGTTCAAGTATAGGAAACTACAGTCCTAACATCTGCTGGGAGAATGACTTTTCACGACACTACTGAGTCTATTTTCGATAGACTAAGGCATTCCCACAGTGCAGTGTACCAGGTCAGACGAACGCTGTCTGCACGAATTTCCCGCGCCACTATCGCCAGCAGCGGAGCCAAAAAGCCGCGCGTTACTATGCTTCAAAGGGCCAGTGGGCAAGCCGATTTTCGGCCCTAAGGGGGAGAGGGTAAAAAATGTTGATCCCTCGACCAGGGGGGGGGTTTAAAAATTTTCACGCGCTCCACATGGAAACCCCCCCTCCTGTTGTTAAAAAAATGATCACTCCCTTACAAGAGGGTGAGTCGGTGATACATTTGTATTGTATGCCAGAAAGTCGTTTTCAGAGCTCCATAGGCTATTACGTCCAACCTGCTGATTATATAACTATTGTAGTTTGAGCATAATCACCTACCATGAAGAGGTAAGGGTACTCACATTCTCAACTCCAAGCCCCTCCCCCAACAGCCTATAAGTATTGCCAACATACATCTAGGTGGCACTACTCTGAGCTATATGGTCCAACTTTAATATGGCCTGGAGTAAGAGTTAATGCTAAGAATCCGGACTAGGGTTGACACCGCCCACCGCGGCGCACATACCTGTGCCGTTTACCTGAACAGGTAGCTCGTTCCCGTGCCACAAGCCACAGACCTATGCTGATTGATGTATTGTTCCTCCTGGGGGTTCCTGTAACGTGACCACCTTTTTTGGCAGCAACTCCAAATAACATTAACTGACATTTGAGTCATCAGCTGCAAACTGTAGCCGCCCTGTATGTGTTACACTACCATGTCTTTGCTGGTTCATGTTATGTGCACTTTCTTGGTACTTTTTACACCTGAAAGTCCCGGCCCTGGGGTATGTGTATGGTGAGTGGTGCAGGGGTTTAAGGAGGAAATTACCTTGGCATTTGTTGGAGCAATTGACTTGAGGCATTAAATGTTTATGAGTGAAGTGAGCCCTATGTTCAGGGGGACATGCCACTGGAAAGTCCCGTTAACCTCTTAAGGGCCATATAGTGCTTCAATGTGCTACATCTTTTGTTGTCATGATGCATGAATGCGGCCCCAGGGTTACATAACGATCCTTTGCGACTGCATCAAACTCATAGGGTCAGAATGACGCTTGATTGCAGAACTGGCGAGTTACTCGCCAGGGCTGCATTCATGCATACAGGCGACAAAGGGCATAACGCATTAAAACACTATGTTGTATATGAATGGTTTAAAGGGCCCACGGGGTGCTTCCCGAACAGGCTGACAGGTATATAGGTACAGGAGGCATGTCTTATCTCCAGCACCCTCCAGGCGGCCACGCAACCACTGACAGGTAGGGGATCCTCCCTACACGACCCTAACGTCACCACTTCCTCCAGGGCATGACACAACCTCTGACCCACAGCCTCACCCAAACCTGCCCCGGTGTCTGGCTGCATGTTCACTGGAGGAGACCCAAACATAGAGTTTGAAGGTGAAATAGGGAATATGACATGCAGGGAGGGAGGGTGTACAGGAAAAAGGGGTTGAGGAGACAACCAAAAGGCCAACTGCCTGTAAGCCAGGAGGCAATGCTTCAAGCACGCCCCTCTAAGGTCATCCACAACCAATTAAGAGGCAGTCGGTTATACTGCAGCACTGGAGGGTTGTTACAGGTATAGGCACCCCTAAGGGATGGAATACGGAAATACACCTGTGCCCTTGTGAGTGGTGTGTAATATACACATACTACCACAGAGTTGTATACCCACTGGAGGTTTACTGGAACTGATGATTCATTATAGTATCAGTCCATTCACACTGGGGGAAATGCCCCTAGTATATCAGTGGCGGATACAGGATTTTGAAAATGGGGGTGCGCGCTATAGGAAAATTTTTCCACTCCTAACTTTTGTTCCAAATTTTACATAAAAAATTTGTAAATTTTTGCCCCCAAAAAAGGGGGGGGGGCTGCGCGGGGGCTAAATCCGCCACTGTATATATCTCCTATCCGCGTTATATTTCAACATCTGTCTCTGTGCTCTCGTAACTGCTTTCTTCTCCTTGCCAATATTGGAGTCTCAATAGGTGGGTATACATGGATCTGTTATTGCTAATTTATGCAGTCTTCTCTTAGAGGGGCGTCATCTTCTTGTTACAGATACGCCACAAAGTCTATAAACATCAATCTATCTTTCACCTTTTCCCACAACAGTTGAAATAGAATAAAATCCCAGTCATGAATTACAATCGGCCATAGCGAGGAGGGGGATCATACCTTCAGAGGTTTGACAGATCCGCTGATAGTATAGATCCAAGGGGTGGCTGGGTGACCAGGTACCACCAGGAACGATCCCTGTTACACCTGTATGGTCGACAAAAGGCGCACCTGAGATAGGCAGAGATCAAGATCAGTGAGTGTATGTTACCTGGGCGTCCGTCAGCTTGACAGGCAGGTGATGGGCTGACGACTGGTACCACCTAGTACGCTGATGACTAGGTGATGTCTACACCCCATACCTAGCTCTCCCAGCCTGTATGTACTCTGCCTGTATCTAACTGTTACTTTGTACAAGGACACATGGAAAACCTCCACTGCCATGCACCAGCCATTGATGTATATAATTATAGTGGATATTCGTTTTATTGTTACCCTACTGTCTTGGGAGGTTAAGGGTCAGACTGAAAATGCATGATCATACTTCAAAACCTGTTTCTTAGGCAAATATCATTTAGAGAATGTCGTCTCGTTATCTTTTTTATTTGTGATATATACTGGCAGTATTACATAAATCACTATGTAACAGTAAGTGTATGTAATTATGTTTGTTAGGTAAACTAGTAAGGGCATGGAGACTCGCATCGTCACCTACTTAGACTGCGCAGAGGTCTAGTAGACCTCTGTTACACTGTGGGACCTAGCGTTTAGACATATCCTTAGACACATGGGAATGCGTACTAACAATTGCTATAAAATATGCAAGAGCTAATTATATTTATGAAGTACTACACTATTTGGTGTGGGCTGGATGGAGGGATTTGCTATCACATTTACAACCAAAGCAGACATCATTCTTTGTATATGTGCATTTTCTTGGATGACAATATCATAAATATTATCTGAACAGTTGCGGGAACTTCTGTATCCATTTTTGCTCACGCTTATCACTTTTCTCTCTTGACATGAGTTCAAATCTAACATGAATATCTTGAGATATTTCTTTATCTTCATTCATTATCACACTTACATTCTGACTTATGAAGGACAGCTTTCAACTTCTCAGTTGTAATGATCTTTCAGTTGGGTTGACGTGGAAGTCAAATAGACTGGTAATTGGTGTCTAATTACTGAGACTACAATATATACCTTTGCCTCCAAGCCATATGTACGCTTATTGCTGTAACACATATAAATGGATGATGAAACAAGCAATTTTATTATGTATATATATATGTAACATGTGTCAAAGTCAGAAAAGTGAATTATTAAAAGATAAAAAATGATCAAATTCGAATAAACATATCATCAAACATCATTATCTGGGATGTTGACTTGACATTTAAAAAATTATGAGCCATTAAACTGTCAAGGCGTCATCTTAGAACTATAGGACGGACCCCAAATGGTTAGCTGCATAGACATGAAATAATGTGGAATGATAATTGCTATCTATGTCTAATATCCTCATATCTTTGTGACCTGCCTGGTGGAAGGGGGTATCTCTCAGGTAAGACCTCCCACGTTGGCAGGCCCAGTGAACATACTAATTGGATAGACAATCCAATACCACCCGTGAGTCGTAGAACTCATTATGAACACCACAGCCAATTAATAACGGAGTGACCTGTCACAAAGGTCATAATTATGGAGGGTGGAATTTTATATCCAATATCAGAATACAACATGAGCTCATGAATGTTACATTACTGTCAGCCTGTGCTCTGCAGTTATCCCAGTGTTTGTTTTAATTAGAGATCCACCTCTCAAGTATGTAGATCTATAATTCAGATGTTCCAAGTCTTGCTCATAGCATGCATGCATATCAAAGGACTAAGAGTCCTTTATAAATTCGGTTGTGATGTTTTATCATGCATTAACATTGTCCCCAAGGCTAGCCTAAGTACTGCCCCAATAGCACATGACTGGATGTTTCTCTATAACTGGCTGGTTGACAATATGACCACAGATCTGGAAGGTTTAGCCTGGAGGTTGCTTCTTCTCTATAGTGTCTCTCATACCGTTGGTGAAGGGTCGTGATAATGCTTGAGTGGTGGGGATTTGAAGGGAGGGGAGAGTGACTGCCAAAGCTGAAATTAAGTTCAAATTTAAAACGAATCATTGCATAAAGCATGTTGTGCTAACCCTTTATTTTTAGTGTGTTCTAAAAAAAAGAAATCCAGTTAAATGTGTTAATTGATGAAAGTACCTAGATGTTATCCCTAAAAACAACACATTACATTGTCATTTCTTAATTTTGTTTTAGTCTTTTACCTTTCTATAATTTGCATAGGTTTCACCAGCATGTAAATGGATAATATCCAGTTGCATGAAATTCGCCAGAATAGGAATTGTACTAAGATGAAAAATGTCTACCGTAATTAGGATGACATCTTCCAAATATGTGGGGTCAACCTGAAACAAAAGTTATTTCTTAAAGCGTATTACGACAAACAAATGGCTCATCTGAAGTATTATCACATGATTCATGTTACCACATTTCATGCAAAGTTAACATTGTTTTAAGTTTTGGGCACAATTTGGAGTTTGAGATCCTCTGGTGACTATACATGTATACAGTAGGGACAGACGCTCGCTCTGCTGATGCTGAAGTTGTTATAATGCATTTGTCTCGCTCACACCTGTCGCCTGGAGACACCTCTCAGCCGTTTGCATCCCCCTATATCTCCTCCACCCTCTCCAGCCCCACCCATCCAGATTCCACCGATATCCGCCTATAATACTTTAATTGTGCCGCGTCTGCTTCAGCCAGGCCCCGGCGGATCAAACCCAGCCACCGTGCACCTCTCCTCATTGTCCTCCTAACGCTATCTTGAGCAAACAGAGGACTTAGTGTCCTACCCACCTCGTTATAGGAGTATTAGATTGCATATAACGAAGAGGAATGCCATGCTTTTCTCTCCCCTCCCCCTTTGCCGTCGGCGTCAAACCACAGTGAGTAGCATCCATGGGATGCAGAAAAGGCGGAGCGTCATTTTGATAATTCCTTGATGCTTCGTCGGACCAAAGGTTAAAAACATATCATACCTCGAGGCTAGCTACAATTGGTGTCAGCTACTTCAATTACTTTTATTTCCCAATGCCTCTCCCCCTCCTGTCTCCTCCCGCTACCAGTGAGAGCCGAATGGGAGCCTCCCCAACAAAGGAAAATTGTATTCCGGCTCCATTTTAGATTCACAGAAGGCTACACAAAAGGATGCTGGAAGCGATGATTCCCTCCTGTAGAAAAAGCAAGATGAAAAGTCTGAGATACTTAAGGATGTCAAAAGAACGACTACCACCTTGAAAGTTCAAGGAGTCAGAAAATTGCGGGCTCTTCAAGGGGGTCTGCGTTCACTGCCTATGTGGGGACACACAATGCATTGAATAAGTCCTAACGTTTCTATAGGATGTGGAGGAGGAAAAAGGTAAGGCAAACCTGGCTCAGATCTTCTAACCAAATAGTATAAAAGGATGCAGGGATGTGTGTAATGTATGCACGAGCAGCGCCACCCTTAGGGAGAAGCTCTGCAGAGGTTGATATAATACAGTATAACAGCTGAATGAGAACCCGTTTTAAAAGGATGGGAAATGATGATTCATGTGATATGAGATATTTTATCTCAGTATATATGGTTTGGCAGTCCCATACACAAATGATGTTTGATAGTAGTGTGTGAATAGACTCTGACTTCCCAGCTTCTACCCGGGTGTCTGTACGCAAAGGGTGTAATTCACAAGCCTGTCCACAACCTTGCCATACAATTACAAAGGGACAGTTAATACGATGGGTGGCGATGTCAGCGGATTGAGGGCCACCAGAGAGTGCCCTCAGTGGTCATTTGATACACGGGGATGGCCTGACGCACAGCAGTCCAGTGTTAAGCAGACAATCAGCCTATTCCGGAAGTGTCGGTCAGATGACATCTTGTCTGGATGTAGTGAGTATGCCCCACCGGGAGACAACAATGTCACAGCATCAGGTTCAGGTGGTGTATACAGGTAAGGTTAGGCTGGTCACATAGTGTCTGTGACAGTGTGTGCACAGGTAGTAACCCTCTAAGGGCCGCATAGTGCTTTAATGTCCTATAGACATAATGCATGAATGCAACTCTGGTGAGCGTCTCGCCAGTGATGCGTCCAACCATCATGTCGATCCCATGGGGTTAAAGCACTCGGGAGGGGTCGGTACGATGTATTAATAGAGCCCCTGCAAGTATTCTCGCTATATGGCTGCAATCAAGCATCATGACATCCAAGGAATCATACATTAAATCAGTATGCAGCCCTTATATGGTTAAAGTATAGGGTGGGGAGGGTGGGGGTGGGTGGATTGCACGCTAGCACGACACCAACAGTTAGCATGCAGCTTGGTGGAAGGCAGTGAGCCTCCACCTCCAGTCTACCATACACATGTAGCATGATACAGTCAATTCTCATCAGGTATTACCAGCAAAATGTTTCTATATTCGGGCAACGGTCGATAGGCCAGCTCACTACGACATGTGTCAGAATGCCTGAAACCAATTTTGGAGCAGAATCTGAAAATCGAATGCTTTTTGCCTCTTACGCCAATGCCTCTAGTATTGATGTATCATGGGGTCTCTCGTATTGATGTATCATGGCGTCGCTCTATGTGAATGGATTTGGATTGAATTGGTAGTACGGGTAGTTTCTAGTGGAATTGAGATTGGGTTTGAACAAGATAATTAACAAGTATTTTTACCACAGTATCATCCTTCTGTAGTGTGGTGTAGCCTACAGATAACTCAGGGCATCAAAATGACAACTGTGCCAACCAATTACATTGAAATATAATCTAGCCTTAATTGGTGTCACACACCCCATATATTAAAACCAATCTAATCAAATTATTTTGAGCATTTCTCAGTGAAGATATAACTGTAAGCACTTAAGGGCAGAAAATATGTAATGGAATACATTATCATCCAGGTACCACTTTCCCCTATAATAACTGAAGAAACAATCATAATTTCCACAAAACAATGAAACCTAGAATCTGATAGCGAATCCTCAACCCCCATCATCATTAGAGCTGGGAATTATAACCATGCCGTGTGTCCCATCCCTGGGGTGACAATAAAATGCTGCTCGGGAGATGGAGCTCCCCAATTACCAGGCTGCCCAATGATACCTCCTCCCCACTGCAGGTATAACCGTCACTGGGTCTGGTCAGGGCACCAATTCCCCTTATCAATACACAAGTCATCAAATTAAAGCGCTAACCCCGCTACTATTGTCGCCGTCCCGCATTCTTGCCTCTGGCTGCGATCCTTACACCCCCTTGATTCTGCACGATAAAAAAATAACAGGAAGAGGGGAGAGAGAAGAGGGGAGATGGGGGCTGAGGGGTTCATTTGAAAGTACAATGGTTACAAATTAGTGCCGGTGACGGTGTCAGGTTGTGCGTGGACGGAGCAGGGCTGGAGGGGCCTGGTGGAGGACAGGAAGCCTGGTAAGGGGAGAGTGTCATGGATGCGGCCCAATATGGGAGGGCAGCACGGCCCGATGAGTCCTCCCACCAATCTCTGACACATCGGACAGTGCTCGGTGAGGCACATCGCCTCATTTGGCTGAGGGACATATCTGCCCAAGGTTGACGAGCATGTGGTCACCACGCCACAACAGCCTCCAACCAAGCACAACACCCTGTATAATATCACCTACCTAGCTTCTCCTTTACCAACCAACTCATTAGCAATAACAGGGGGTTATCACACTTCACCAGCAGGGGGCCAGGGAATCATCTTCAAACTCTGTATCGTTCATAGACAAGATTAATAATTGGACCTTGTATTTATAAAATTTACTATTTTTGACACGTTTTTCTAATTTACCAAATAGCCTTCTTTATATTAACTTGGAAATAGTTTGTTTGGCCATTTCTAATAAATTAACCTGACTATGAGTAAATGGGTGGATCGTTGGGGGAGCAGGGATAATACACCACCCCATGTGCAATGGGATGGTGTATTATTATATATCTGGAGGGATATTACAAAGATCCCCATCCCAAGCGCGTGCACGGTTTAATTCTGAATTGTGCTTTTCCTCATTTGTTTGTGTAGAACCCTTCGTACATGCCCAAGTGGGAGGGAAGCCGGGAGGGAAGCCACAGTGTGGCTTCATGGATGTCCCGATAGATATGGGGCTAGATGAGAGGCCCGATGGTTACAACGAGAAACTGATAAGAGCTGATAAGATTGGTACAAGCATGTCCATGAATATTATGATTATCCACGGACAAAGTATACCTATCCATTGGTTTCACTTCACCCAGCGAAATTACAAATGGCGGACCCAGCGGGCATGAGTATGGGTTGATAACCCTGGGGTTGACATGTGGTTGCATGTTGGGTGAGGAGGGTGCGCCCCGGGAGGAGGTGGAGGATGGCGGGGAGAAGAGTCCCAGCCCCTGCCGTCAACACACCTGGATGTGGCACCACACCTGTGTGTGTCTATACACCCTACACACCTAATGTACAATGCACTGTCCATTGTCCTTTAAGGGCTGCATAGTGATTTAATGTATCATGTCCTTTGTCGTCATGATGCATGAATGCAGTCCCGCTGAGCACGAAGCCAGAACTGCATTCATGTATCATGCCGACCATTCCAGTGTATCAATCCCATTCAGTCGGCACGATGCTGGGGACGCAGCCCTGGCGAGTTACTCCCCAGGGTTGCGTTCATGAATCATGACGACAAGGCAAATGGAAAGCAGTATACCCTCCTGTCCAGTGGCCTATATACTAATGAATAAAGGCCTGGACAGCGGCTGGTGCTGTCACCAAGACAGTAGGACTTTGTAGTGGGGGTGACGTGAACAGCAGCAGCGGGACTCGTGCTCCCCGAGCCGGGTGCCACTGTAGTCTGGTCTCCATGTGGACAGGGAGGGCGCGCCGAGGGAGGCAGGGGAGGGTACAACATGTTGGATCCTATGGGTAGGAAGGGGATTGACTGGACACATCGAGGTGGAGGTCAGTGGTCAATTGGTTTGTTGGATATCATACTTTTGTAATTAGAGCGAGCATTAAAACATACAACAATGGTTTCATGACTCCTCAAATTATACACTTTATCAAATGGCGTTAGCTTCATTAGAACTGAATTGTTGGCAGGATGCAACCTGTGTGGCCTCTGACTGATTCTACCATTTTTTATGCTGGTTCTAGCTATATGCTTCCTATTTTGAGCACATATGTTAGATAGATTTAAAATAGTCTGACTAGTGTGATGCCATTCTTCATTTTCATTTGATGCAGCTATTAACTATACGGTATATACATTCCTCCTTTCATGTTTTGTATGATATAAAACCGTGTAGGCTTCAGGGTGGTTAGCCCAAGCGACCAACCAATAATAATTATAAGCTAACCTAGCCCACCTATCTGGTAATCGTTTACTTTGTTCTCGATCAGTGTCTTTGTTGTCAAATCATTATGACCATATGTGGCGACGAAGAGACTGCTTGGAGCTGGGTGGTTACCTAAATGTATTACATACTAGTTTTCAAATAGTTTCCGAAACTATATGTTTAGATTTAGTACATTAGTGATACTACCTGCTAGGGGTTACATTCGTCTTAATCCACCTTCCAATATTCCCATGGCGTGCCTTCCAACTCCATCCCCTTACTCCCACTCTCATGCTTTATGACTAGGGTAGTTGGACGTAGTCCTAATGGCTTAGCACGCCATACCGTTTTTCCCATCTCATCATAATTAGATCACTCATCCTTGGAAGTGATACGCATGCCTGCCTCCCCAGAACGTTGCCATGTCTGCTCTCAAATGTACGTAATTTATGGTTTCTGTGTAGTAGCATGGTGTGCCCATAATGAGGTTAATTATAATCGCCTTCTAATTGTGGCAGGCACTTGTTTCTGTAAATGACTTAATTCGCCCGTCTATGCAATGGTATGTGATATGTCGATTATATATGTGGTGGGCAGATGTGTTCTTTTTGAGTTATGTTATACTTATAGTGCCATATACCAGTTTGGGTGATTATTATCATATGAGTGGCTTGAAATATGTACCACACCTCTGAACACTTTAAGGGCTACACAGTACTTCAATGCGCTGTGCCCTCTGTCGTCATGATGACAAAATGCAACAAAGCGCATTAAAATAACATTCCACCCTTAAAGGGTTTAATCAATCGAAATTAATCTCTATCTTGCAGAGTAATTTAGCAGCCATCAGACTAACTAGGGATTGTTTCGTTTGATAAAACCACCCACCATTTATCAGGCGCTCATGTTACGTTTTTGCATTTAAGTAATGACATAATAAAATTCAGCTCGATGCCCATAAAGTTCATCTACTCGCCTGCAATTCATCTTTATGTTCAAACTAAATGCTCACTGCATGCAACCACCCCCAAGACGGATCACATGAAGTAGTTACAATCAGACCTTTATGTTTCTTGCAATAAAAAAATACATAGATTTGTACTTGACTTTTGTATCTGCTTCTCCTTGGGCACTGAGCTGCTGCAATTAAAGTTAGAGGGAATGTGAGCTAGCCCTAAGGTGTTGAAACATTGGCGTGATGCCTGATGTCTGGACATGTATGCCTGCCAAGATACAGGAGAACGCCCCCTTAGGCCAATCACCCCCCCCCCCTTTCACCCCGTACAGATTGCTCCATTATGTCTAAAGTCATCATTAAATTGGAGGCGAAAGATTAACGTTGTCACCCCATGATAAGCCATAAACTGCCTTTCATAAACTTCAAGTACCATACTTATTTACTCATATGAACCTGTCGATGTCCCTTTTGTAGCCAGGGGTCCCACACCTCTGGAGACCATGTTGATACGCAAACCCGAGACAACAAACGAGGATGACATGCCATCTTGGCAACTGTATATATTGACCATAACCGCTACTCTACATGGCGCTCTGCTCAGCTTGAGCATACTCTACCTAGTTAAGGCACCGATATCAATACTATTAATTAAGTTAAATTGCAAGAGTCAGCTCAGCCGTTCCCATGGCGAAGGCTCATACTGCATGTTTATGTGTAAGGAAAATGCTACCTTAAAATGACCACCCATCCTAAAACCCTGATGGGTCTGAAAGGTCTAAAGATAGGGCATTATAATATAAGAAGCCAAAATTATAAATTCTATGAACTCACAAAACTTGTGAAACTTTTTGATATACTCTGTGTGAGTGAGAGCTGGTTAATTGAAGGTTACCCTGATACCAAAATGTACATCCATGGTTATCAGTTCTTCCGCTATGACAGAGTCATAGATAAGACGGGAGGTGGTTTACTTATATATGTGTGTAACCGGATGGCACCATACTGCAGTGTTGATCCTAAGCTAAAAATGTCTAATACAGATATTGAAGCCATGGTCATGGACTTCACACAAGACAAGCATAGACTAACCTCGATTATTCTTGTATATAGACCCCCAAATGGGAGCTATGTAAATTGTATTAAGTCTATGACTGAATTATGCCAACACCCCTCTCTAGAAAACAGAGAACGGTGGTTAGTTGGAGATATTAACATAGATTTACTGCAACCAGAAGATTGTAAGACCAAAGCTTACACTAAAGCTATTGGAGATCTTAACTTGCATAATATTATAAGTCAAATTACACGGCCACACACCAATCGAGTGGGTGGCACGTGCATTGACTTAATTGCTACCGATTGCGATATAATATCACACCACGGGACCCTGCCGCTTTTTGCAAGTGATCACCTCCCGGTATTTGCTATTAAGAAGAAGCCCCCTGAGGAATATGTAACGGTCACAATGAAAGGCCGCTCATATAGGCATTATGATAGGACAGACTTTATAGACCATCTATTGAACATTGACTGGGCTGCATTTCATGCCTCGGACAGTGTTGATACAAAATGGTCATTACTACTGTCAACTATAACAGATTATCTAGATCTACATTGCCCCATCAAAGATATCACCTTTAAAGATAGGAATAAACCCTGGATAACTAGAGATATTTTAGAAACCATCAATGAGAGAAATCAATATATGATGGAATATTGTCAGGGTAATAAAGCCAACCCAGATCTCCTGGAACTGGCCAAACAGGCCAGGAGGGATATCAATGCAAAAACCCGGGTTTCAGAAGAAAATTATTTCCAAAATAAATTGGCCGAATTGGCAAAACATCCTACCAAGTTTTGGAGGGAATTGGGTCTTTTATTGGGCAAAATTGGAGATAATAAGCCAAATATAATACTTACACACCATGAAACGGGTAGTGATGTAAAAGGACCTGAGGTTGCACCATACATCAACGAGTACTTCACTACTGTTGGTGAAAAATTATTTGGTTCTTTGGGTAATGTCCCGATAGTTTCTAAATGTAACAAACCCCATAATATGCCCCATACACTACCTCTCGCTGATACTGTTACCTATGAAAGTGTACTGAGGTTAATAAAGGGTATAGAGGTTCATAAGTCCAGTGGTATGGATGATATTAACACGGCTGTCCTGAAGGATGCACTATTGGTCTTAGTCCCACAATTACTATGTATTATAAACCTAAGCTTAGTTACTGTGACGTTTCCTAAAGACTGGGCCGCAGCTAAGGTAGTCCCCTTGCCAAAGGCTGGCAACTTACGCAATATTGGAAATTGGAGACCGATTAGTCTTTTACCGGTCCCTAGTAAAATTATGGAACGGATAGTGTATGATAGAATATATGCAGCTCTGGAGGAGCAACAGCTGCTGAGTAAATCTCAGTATGGCTTCCGTGCGTCCAGGGGCACTAATGATGCTGTGTTCAAATTCATAAATGAAGTCTATAAGGCACGAGACAGAAATGAATATCTATTGGCCTGCTTCCTGGACGTACGGAAGGCTTTTGATAGTGTACACCACTTAGAGCTAATATCCCGTATGAAAAGTCTCAATCTTCCTCCCATTTACACAGATTGGCTGTATGCATACTTGGGAAATAGATCCCAACGAGTAGTATGCAATGGCATTATTTCTAGGTCCCTCCCTGTAAATTACGGAGTCCCTCAAGGGTCGATCCTTGGTCCCCTTCTCTTTATTTGCTATGTTAATGGCCTTCCTAATATACTTGATCACTGTGATCTAATTATGTATGCAGATGATGTTGTATTCTATAATACTTCTGCAGATATAAACATTGCCACAGTAAAATTACAATCTGATGCAAACAAGGTATATGAATGGTTTAGTGAAAGTGGTCTCTGTATAAATAAGGAGAAGACCAAGATAGAGGTCTTTAACTTGAATATCCCAATTGTAAACACCCCTATTGTTATGATGGGTGGTGTAGCACTTGAACTATGCAATAACTATGAATATTTAGGTATTATACTGGACTCTAATATAACTTTTAAAAGTACCATCAGTAAAAATGTAAGTAGTGCTGCAAACCGCTGTACCATGCTAGGCAGAATGCGTAAAAAAATGTCCAGAAATACTGCTACTCTGGTATATAAGCAAACCATTATGCCTGTTCTTGAGTATTGTGGTTTTCTCTTTAATGGTGTAATATTTGCACAGCACAAAAGACTGCAACAAATGCAAAACAGATGCCTCCGTATTAGCCTTAATGTCAAAATGAGGTACCCTGTTGTAAACCTACATACCGATACAAAGGTGGACTACCTCAAAGTCCGTTTTGACATGCAGCTATTAACCCTGATTCATAAGTACATGTATGGTGGCCACCATGACGCTGATGAGCTGGGCCTAAGATTTCAGAAACCGGTCACTGGTGGTAGGATAACTAGATCTACTAATAAGGGTCTTCTAGAGTTTCCTGCCTCCAATAGCTGGGGTTATAGAAGAAGCCCTTTGTATCGTGGAATCAGCTTATGGAACAAGCTCAATGCGTCATGCCGGCTCACCACTGAGGTGACTGTGTTCAAAAGTAAGGCTAAGCCTACAGTCATTAAGTTATTAGAAAACAAGTAAGAAACCAACAGTGTCTATATTCCTGATCGATTAGACACCATTCAATTGAAAGGGAACATTTATTGAAGCTACATTCTAAGATGCGCGGTTGCATTGGAATGCGTATTGATATTAGTAGATATTATTGTGTATGAATTGGCCTTCTGCATTATTCCATTGATTTCTCAATATGAATGAATCAATCACTGTTAATCATAAAAGTGACAATGGACATGATCATATTTCATTGGCATTTAACATCTTTCCATTAAGAGGGTAACATAGCCCAATATACCACATTGAGTCAAGATGTATTTTTGTAAAATCACCAAGTGCAATAAAAATACTTTACAAACTCAAAAAAACCAAGGTTTAGTGACATTAGTTAGAAATACTATAGCGTCTACTTTTGTAAAGTGAAATGTCATGAAATAAGTGATCGTCATCAATTATATTGAGTAAATCCTGTTCTAGCCCACAAATAGTTTTCAGATGTAGAAACGTGCCTCGGTGTAAACCCATATCCATCATACATGTACAAAGCCACTCCCAACTCTCTCACACATTCTTATCCTATTAGTCCTGCAGTCGCCGGGGTGAACTGTGTACCAGAGTACACTTTAAGAAACATGGTTTGATTACCAGATCGTGCCGAAAACAAGGCTGCTGAGTGTAAGCTTTGGGGAAAGAATATCATATTCAATTTTAACAAAGAAATCACCTTTTAACCCAAAACAAATAGAAAGTAAACTTAATTATGGTATAAAAATAGCCAGAATGACATCCATAAATATACAACTCATTGGTGGCACCCCAACTGTCTCTGTCTCCCTTACCCCAGAGGCCGTGGTGCGGTTAGCGGCTGTCTTGGTGGCGGCGCGGTCGGCGGGCGGGGTGGGCAGGACGCGGCGGAAGTAGCCCCTAGCCTGCAGCAGGAATCAGGCTCTTGTTTCAGGCGTGCCGGGCTGGGCATCAACCCAGGAGACATCGGGAGGAGATGGTCTCATTGTCTCCAACACAGGCCGTTTCCGGGCCGCGCCTCACCCCGCCCGCCGGCCCAGGACAGGACCCGCCAGGCGCCGACCCGGCGGAAATTGACCGGAAAAACGACTAGAAAAGTATTAAAGTCTAAGGTTTACCTTTCCTAAGTGAAAGATCTCTTCAGGGGGCCGTCATGTGGGTCCTTTCCCATAAGACTTATTGGACGGCAGGTGCCGTTTTGATTGGACTTTCACGCCTGCAAAGGAAGAGGAAAACAACACTTTCTGTTAGTCATCAAAATTTAAAATATTATTCTTTTATTTTAAAACTTTTACACATGCAAAAGTTTCAACAAGGTGGTGTTTTTGTTATATATACTTTTAATTTAAAAAAGAGTTCAGTTCAACATTAAAACAACATTGCCAACCAGATGTCAATGCTGATTCAATGTTAGGTGCCCACTGGGAGGGGACATGTTATTTAATAGTATTTTTGTCTGACATTTATTGTTTTTGTAATTAATTTGTACTTTTTACTTTTAATCAATATTATCTCCACGGTTGCTACGTTCAGACGACCACAGTTCATCAGCTTTAGTACCAAAGGAAGTAACACTGGCGAGGAGACATGGACTCTATATGTGGGTGGCTTATCAACTTCAGTACTACTGCCAGGGCGCAACGTGTGAGTTAAATACAGAAGGTATATTTATATGGGCAATCATCATTGTGATAAGTTAGATATATGTGCATGATGGCATAGGTGAGTATGTACTGGCCAACGTCGTGTGTGGCTATCTCTAGGGTCAGCTGTCTTTTAACGACCTTGAAGAAGTGTACCCAACCCATGCACCCCATCCTACCCCAACCCACCTTCCTAGTCGTTATAACCTCCGACCTCCCACAATATACATGGTACAATTCTTAAAATGCTAGGAAAAATAGATAAAATAAATATCTAGTGAACTAAACGGTACATTAATAGCCCGTTTGATTATTACATCGTTTATGCTTTTAAGAGTTCGCTCTGCATTGAAATCGTTTTTAATTCTCTTTTTTTTCGGAGTTTTTGCACGTGTGTGCATAGTTTTAAGTGGTTGGTCCATTTTCCCCTGGCTCGTCTTTATTATAAGTGTCGGCCCCTTGCAGTGCAAGGTCTATGGAAGATAACGATGCCCTAGAGCCTTGTCATAATTGTCAGTGATAGTCGGGCTGCGATCGTCGCTTACTGACCTGTTAATGAGAACAAACCCACCACAAAGACGAACCCAGCTGGTACAATGATGTATAGAGGGTGTAGGAGAGTCGGTGCACACGGAGAGGTTCTGGAAGTCCAATCCAAGGTTGTATAAAATAAAATGCTGCCCTGTGAGCGTCAAGCGCTACACGCAATGACACCAAAAACGACACCATTTTAAGCGTCTGACGGTTCCTGACGCTCATAGGGGAGGGGGTCCCTTTGGTGACATTGACTCTTTTATTTTCTCGCTTTTCTCTCTTCGTGATCGATGCTTTTTCTGTGTATGTTAATCCCGATCACAACTCATTCTACCATCCTCGGTCTTGTTTACTACTGGCCCCCTCTCATCAATATCTCTAACGGTATACTCCTCCTTCTACTATGCTGCATTCTTCATGTATAGCAGGATACTCCTGATCTCACAAGTCTTGTCACCTAATCTAATTCCACCTCGCAATCAGTTGGCCACCTATCCACCTGTCATTTCCGCACACCACGCCAAGCTCACAAAACAATGGAACTTCAGAATATATTCCGATCAGTATACCCTACAACTACCCCCTCTATACACCAAATTCGATTTGTTACAATTCTAAAAGTATGCAGTACACCACCAAGTATCACCCCTTCCTAATATGTAATATTCTGGATCACCCCTGACCAACTGCTTTTCTCCCATATAGAAGCATTAAGTGGCGGCCAAATGGCACTGTGTGTACACAGAGAAAAGGAAGGGAGTCAGAAAGGGAGTCCAGGTCTTGCTTTCAGAATGACTCCCTTTGTGACTGAAAGGGAGTCAGCACTTTAGAAAGAGAGTCACTCTGACTCCCTTAAGGGAGTCCACGTCCTTGCTTTCAAAATGACTCCCTTTTAGTTAAAGGGAGTCCACCTCAACGTTGACTCTCTTTGTAAAGGGAGTCTAGGTTATATCTGATTCCCTTTATGAAGGGAGTTGTACATCAATTACAATGGTAATGTGCAGTCTCCTTTGCTCTATACAACATGTCTAATGGCTGTTACCAGAGCTCTTCTTTCCACACTATATTGTTGCAAGGTCTAAGAGGGATATTTATTCAAGATCCCTCAATGCACACTGGTCAATATGAATGAACATCTGAATTGCCATGGATTTAACTTTTTTGTATTCTCACAAACTGGGTGTCTATGAAAAGTCATATACCTTAACTATCATAGCTATGCTAGAATTATGAACCAACTCTTAATTATTTTATCAAATTAGGAGCTGACACTAGATATTCATGCTACAACTATTCATAGTAAGAGTGATTATGAATATTCATGAGTTTAGATAGATTAATAGATGTTAGCCTCCAGATTAGAACTCCTTTGAGCATAGTGCTACCACCTAGCAGGACATGTTAGAACCAACTGTTGTTGACTCCCTTCCTATATGCCCAGACTCCCTTTGCCCCTTAAGAGAGTCCTACTAAGGTTGACTCCCTTTTCAAACTGAGTCAGGAGAGATGTGATTTGATCAAAGGGAGTCAGTTGGTACTGACTCTCTTCTAAAGGGAGTCCAGGTCAGCTAGACTCGGTTCTGACTCCGACATGACTCCCTTCCTTTTCTCTGTGTAGGTCGCTCCCCCATCCCACCGTGCAGCATGCCATAAAGCCATGACTTTTTGGGACCCGCGTCAGCGCCCCCTGGGTATTTTGGATGCAAAATTTATTTGAAAACGAGAGCGCGTAGTAATTATCTTGACTCGGTATGTTTATAAATTATGAATAATGATGGCTCTTCATCAGCCTATTGCCAATTTAGAAGAGTGCTATGGGGGCATAGTTTAGACACAAAGAAGAAATAGAGCTGTGGCCATGCACTCCAGCACTGGGGTCATTAACTAGATACTATACAAGGTGAAGTTTTCTTTTTCTTTTTGCATTTGTTACATAGTTCAGTAAAAAGAAACAATGTTCAAAATTCAATCAACTTATCGAGGCAATTTTATTATTTCCCTCTAGTGATAAGCTCAGAATGAGAAACGAATTGCAGTATGCCAAGGCGCAACCCTACATTAAACGATATGGGACTGCATGGTGACAGCATGGGAAGAAGAAAAACCTGTGCTTTTTAAAGATGAGAAAAAAGCTTTGGTGTTTGCTACGCAGCAGTTTGTGCAAATAATATCTCGGTGGTGGGGCTGGTGAATCATTTGAGGCATACAGTTTCTTGTGAGGAGACAAGCTGCCCCTCCCTTGTGTGGCACTAAGTAGGCCCTGGAGTCTTTACTGCCTGGGTTTGAAGCCTGCCTATAGAAGCCCTGACTACCACCTGTCTATTGAGTGTCACCAACAGGCCCCACCACACAAGGCACACTTGAGATAACTCTTCTGGGATAACAGAACCTTATCTTAACCTTGTCATAACCAATCGGCCGACGATTTGAACAAACTCTAAGGCGGGAACATAGCCTGCTGGAGCTCAAAATTGCGCGCTGACGCATCCATGGCCGTTGGCGACGTCCCTGCGCATGACCATGAATGGTTATCTCAGAGCCGTCGTCGAATGACAGAAAACCGATTCAATGAACACCTATCTGGCTCCAGGGCGCGATTCGCTCTTGGGTGCGCTGGCTTGGAATCGCCCTATTATTACCCCACCGAGATTGTATGATATTCTCCGCTGTCAGGGTGGAAACTACTTTGCATTCCACCCCTGCCTGCCTCTGCCTGTCCCAGACGAAGATGGCATCTGTGAGATAGAGCACCTTATTCTTTACGGAAGGCGGAAGGGGGTCAAGGCGTGTTTTTTTCCCATGACATGTAAACTAGTGATATCCAACTCGGAATTACAGAGGCCCACCCATATTGTACTCCTCTCTATAGGAAGCTGGGGGTCAGGGACAATGCGTGACCCTCACAGAAAACACCTCCCCACTATCTCACATACAACTCCACATAGCATGCTCTAAACCGACACAAACTATTTCCACTCCAATGATCCTGATAAACTCCCCTCGCTCCTCATCTAATTTCTGCTCGCCTCCTCACGAAATATTGGTATGTGCGTGAGTGTTCAGCTCCTGGGATACAAATCCGATTTCTGATTTTGTTCTGAGTCAACAGAGGGGAAGTTCTAAATATGTTTGCACCTTGTGCACCTGTATATACATACAGTATTCCCCTCTAGCTGGATGTCCAGTGGACAGCGCCATATTGGACTGGTCCCAGTATGCACTCTCTCCTTTCCAGTCACTAGCTTCAGCAAATTATGTGGACCAGATCAGGGGGCTAAAGCTCTGCTTGGAGAGTGGAACTACTACATTCCCTGCATGCTAGGACACCTGCAATCTTTTACCTGTCCAATATAGGGTTGTGGTTAGGACAATGGACTCATGACTAGCAGTACCTAAGTTTAAATCCCCTCCAGGCTAGGTGTGGTGACCATTTTAACCCCATTGGTTGCAAAAGCTTGCACCAAAAGTTTTGGCAAAACGTTTTTGTAAAACATTTTATGAACCTTTGCAAAAGGTTTGGGTATAGTCTTTTGGTAACCACTTTTGGTAACCATCTATGTTACACTAAAAGCCACACCAAGGACCGAACCCTGGACCCTTAGATTGGGAGTTCCAGGCTCTCCTGGTTAAGCTATGGAGGCTGCTGGTAGATCAAGGTACAATAGGTGAACATAAACTTTGTTATTGATTATCCGCATTAATGATCAATGCTATTAGGGACCTTTAGCAACCAAGTAAAAGCTCATTAGGGACCTTTAGCAACCACGTAAAAGCTCATTAGACGTATCCTATGTCTTCAGCACAGTGTATTAAGTAAGTACTGTACACCTACAGCAAAAGTTGCTGGCAACTTTTGTTCCAGTAGATATTGCTGTAGATGTACAGCAACTGACTTGCTGTAAATTTACAGCAACTTCTACTGTAAATTTACAGCAACTTCTACTGTAAATTTACAGCAACTTCTAGTGTGCATCTACAGCAAAAGTTGGTGGCAACTTTTGTTCCAGTAGATTTTGCTGTACATGTACAGCAACTGGGTGCTGTAAAGTTACAGCAACTTCTACTGTAGATTTCATATTGTTGTTCTCATCAATTTATATCAACTAATACACATGCATGGAAAGTACTTTCCTGCATAATAGTTCAGTCACAGCTAGGATAATACACACTACACAACGTAATGGTTTAATCCTGCTTCATTACAGCTGAGCCGTATGTGATACCAGCTTTTTCCCAGTCCAGGCACTTAAGCATTTAACTTTTCCCGCCAATGTGGTGTCTATTCTATACTTTTGCTGTTTTTTTGTATTATTCAACACAATTATGCAAATATCAATACACTTAATGATAACTGCATTTAGTCTTTCTCATCCATTCTTATTCTACCATGTCTGGAGAGTTTGTGAGGCTTTATTTGACTCGGGAAAGGGTTGGGTGGAATACTTAATACAGAAATAGTCTACTGCTGCCACCTAGCAGCGGAAATCTACAGCACAACGTACTGTAAATGTACAGCAAAATTGCCAGAGACCCAATTTACAGTACATAATGCTGTAATTATACAGCAAATAGTGCTGTAATACCAACTACAGCAAAAAGTGCTGTAAATGTACAGCACATTGTGCTGTTCAAATACAGTAACTTCTTACAGTGCACTGCTACGTCTGCGTTTAATGAGCTTTTACGTGGGTTGCTAAAGGTCCCTATTAAATGCAGATGTAGCAGTGCTGAAAGGATAGGATACGCCTGCATTTAATGAGCTACGTCGGGTTTGCTAAAGGTCCCTAAATAATGGTGCTCTGTGATAGGGACCTTGAACAACAAATGGGGTCGAACCCAGGCTAACAGTCTAGAGCAGACAATTCACAAATAAATCTTGTTTATTTTGGGTCTGCCCCTGATCTGTTAGGGAACATGCCTTTGAGTTTATTACCTTGGGTTCGACCCCATTGGTTGTTCAAAGTCCCTATTACAGTGTAGGCCTACCATTAGGGACCTTTAGCAACCACGTAAAAGCTCATTTAACGCAGACGTAGCAGTGCTGAAAGCATAGGATACGTCTGGGTTAAATAAGCTACGTCGGGTTTGCTAAAGGTCCCAATTATTTAGCATTGATCATTAATGCGGATAATCAATAACAAAGTTTACCTATTGTACCTGGACCTACCAGCAGCCTCCATAGCTCAACCAGGAGAGCCTGGAACTCCCAATCTAAGGGTCCAGGGTTCGGTCCTTGGTGTGGCTTTTAGTGTAACATAGATGGTTACCAAAAGTGGTTACCAAAAGACTATACCCAAACCTTTTGCAAAGGTTCATAAAATGTTTTACAAAAACGTTTTGCCAAAACTTTTGGTGCAAGCTTTTGCAACCAATGGGGTTAAAATGGTCACCACACCTAGCCTGGAGGGGATTTGAACTTAGGTACTGCTAGTCATGGGTCCATTGTCCTAACCACAACCCTATATTGGACAGATAATAAAAGGTGTGTCCAGGTACAACCAATGCATAATACACATGTAGAGGCCTAGTGTAATCATTGCTCCACTCTCCCCCTGATGTTTGGCCCCCCCTGAGACCCACACTGCTAGTTCTAAGTGTCCCCAATTGTGGCAGCACTGGTATCCCGCTAGTGAGGAATAGGTGGAGATGCGTTACCTGCCATACGGCCTCAGGTAGGAGGCATTGATTCATCTTATAGCTATGTCTAGGATTAAAGGGAAACTCAACCAATAGTTAGTTACCTGTACTTCCAATTCCCAACGGTTTCTATGACCCATTGGTTCCAGACGTTACATTTTATGTCTATATAATTTAGATGAACCCACAACGGTCCCAACCATAACCCATTGGTTCCAACCCCATTCGTGCCAACCCCATTGGTTCCACACATTACACTTTACATCTGTATGATACAAGTAATTATAATATATATATATATATATATATATATATATATATATATATATATATATATATATATATATATATATATATATATATCCTGTGCTGCATTGGTATATAATGGGCAAAAGATGAAAGAAACATAGAACTAGATCTATTGGGTCATGGTATGAGAAATCAATTGAATTGAACTCAAATTTCATTTACTTATACTGAAGATATAAAGGCGAATGCCCGTGAATATGATGCATCCAATTGAATGTCCTTATGCTTGATAATTTATATTGCTCAAGGTTTAGATAATGGAAAATAAATCAGTTTAAACTGAAAGTAGATGACAGGTGGCGTGTAAGCCATGACTTAATTGTAACAGCAAAGATTGTTAGTTTTCAACACATTGGACAGATTTCATCGTACAGGTAGATGGTACTACCCAGGTGAAGAAACCCAAATTGAACTATTTTAATATTATTGTTTTTATCTATGAAAGTTGCACTTCCATACTATTTCATCGTTATAAATGATATGCAATTATCTCATTCTGCTGCTCTTGGGACTGTGCATGTATTTTAAGTTATACTGTTTACCATTCGACCTCGACATCCTTTCTGTAGTGTACAACAGTTCAGACTAACTCCACTTTAAACTAATTCGGCGTGTATTAACCCTGTAATAGCCAGCATACATGTCATACTGCATGAAAGCAGTGAGCGGCCCTTAAAGGACAAACCTTTAGGACAAGCACCCCCACACCCCCCGCCCCCTGTTGGCGCATGCAGGGACCGTGGAGCAGGGTATTGATCTGTACGCCGACCAGTCGTCACGGTTACCTGGGCCGGTATTACTGCTCCAGTCAGTGCCGCCATCAATCACCACCACACACCTGCATGGCTACACCTTCTCCACCCCATGTTGGCCTGAAAATAAACCTTTAAGGGTCACATAGTGCTTTAAAGTGTTATGGCATCTGTCGTCATGTGGCATAGATAGAGGATTGCATCCATGCATCAGGACGACACTTCTGAAGTGTATTAATCTCGTAGGGTCAGCATGGTGCTTGAATGCAGCACTGGCGAGTTACTCGCCTGAACTGCATTCATGCATCGTTAAACGACATTTAAAGCACTATGCGGCAGTCAGACCTTCTCCAACCCATGTTGGTCTGAAAAATCAGAGCGCGCGGCCCACATTATACCGTGCTCAGGAGGCATTAGCGGCACGCTGCATGTATCTTTAAAATCTGGATTAGGTGCTGCTCCATGTGGATATCTGTATCATAAGGTGCGCCATGATCCGGGGGTGTTAAGGGTGGTAGAGCTGGTAATAATGGTGAGTGATGTGCACAGGAAATATCCAAGACACCTTAAAGATGTTGATGGATCACCCAGGTGCAATTTGTAAAAATTGAATCTTAGTAGGTTCAATTTCTTAAGAGATATGTTGTTAGATAACTGATATCTAGAGACGCCTATACATGTGGTAACTTACCAATCTCACCACACACTGTTTGAAATACGGCTTGTTAGTATGCTATGATAGATGAATTAAGCTTGCCGACAGTTTCACAAAAGTATGTCATCCCCCTGTGAGAGAATACATGTAGATATTGGACATCATAATTCCTTGATATGTGCCCTACCGAAAGTACAATATGTGTATCTGATTCCTCTCAGACCAATGATTCTCCCTCCCTGCCCAAGTCATATCTTCTCCACCCCCACCCTGTGCCACGTCTAAGTACTATTCCCATTCCCCTCCACTTTCTATGGCGGCAAAAACAAACGCACGACGGATCGTAATGTGCATCGGGCAGGAGCGGTTCCACTGCATTTATTACATAAGCATAAAAGTGCCATAACTCATGGGCACCTGTCTGAATAACGGGAGCACACAAACTCTACCGCCGGAGTGTGGGTTCCCCTGTGCCGACCGTTAGGGAGTCGTCATTATTAACAGATCTGAGTGGGTGGGGGTCAGACAACTTTAGACCTCTCAATCGGACAGGGGGGAACTATTTCATCCCTCTGCATTATATATATACTATATGTAAGAGAGGTCGGTCCTTCTCGGGGGGAAGGGGGGGGGGGGAGATAGGGAGGAGGGAGTCCGAAAAATTTAGACCTCTCAAGGGGGAGGTTGAAAATATTCTGTACCCTTCTGTACAGGAGGGCGGGAGATAACTGGATATGGATCCCTCTCGCAGGGGGACCGAATTATTTTTGGCGTGAAAAAATCTACCAACCAACCGCCCCAACCCCAATCGTCAAAGAATGACCAGTCCCTTATCAGGCGTATGGCGGTGGTGTATAGGTGTGTGTTGGGGAATGGAGAGAGGCAAGGGTAGGAGGGGGTGCAGGGGATGCCTTTTCGCTGAGAATGTCCATTTATACCTCGTGTGCCCAATTGGGATCATGCGATTGGCCCATTTGGCCGGCCGTCGCCATGTAGGCTGGGCGCACACCGTGATGTCGGGGGGGGGGGGGGTTCAGCTCGGATCAGGGGGTGTGGCGAGGGGGGAGGCAACATGCCTGGCCGTATATCGGTGTTAACCCTTACAGGGCGGCATATTGCTTTATTTTGTTTGGCGTCATAATGCATGAATGCAACCCGAGCGAGTAACTAGCCAATGCTGCATTCTTGCATCATACCCATCCGTCGGGAGGGTATCAATCGTGTAGGGTCGCGAGGATGCTTCAATGCAGCCCTGACAAATTGTAAAGAACAAGTTTACACTGTGTGGCCCTTAAAGGGTTGATCAGGGCAGGTAGCTGTAATGCAGGTCGGTCATTAAGGCCTGATTGCTGCCAGTGCCACTGTCTGCAGCTCTAACTCACCTGGTAGATAAGGGGGCAGCGGGTGTGAAAAACCCGATGAGGAGTCATGCACGTCACCGATAAGCGCTGATTGCGCTGAGATTTAGCGCCGGAAACCCCCGACAAGTGCCTCACGATTGGGCTATTACCGATAGGCGTGTTATACGACGACCACCAAAGCAGATTACAATTAGCTGTTTGTGCTTGTAATAAATGGCATATTATGCCTTTATATACGGCATATCACCTTTATATACTACTCACTTAAGTCTTATCTATGGTAATCCAACTCCTAGCTAGCTACCAGTTCACTCTTCTGTTCCCCGAGCTAACCTACATAATCTTCTAGAAAATTCACAAATCTCTTCAAATACAAAAAGGCGCTACTGAATTGCTTTAAACCTGGGATTGCTTTGTTTTTGATATTTGGATGCGTTCCATTCGTGCTGAACACGCGCTATTACGCCTGCGTGGTTCGATCTCACACCTCCCCGCTGCAATGCATTGCACGCCGGGAGAACGTGAGAATTCCGTCAGAGGGCGGCAGTGGTTGGGGGTGTTTGGGTAATGATTGGCCTGTCAGTATTACTGGTAGCCCTGACGTGCTGATGAGGCCCATTAAAACACAACCAAAAGCAATGTCAGCCCCCTGCGACTGGCGACATGGTAACGTGAGACGCAGCCAAAATTACCAACCAATTAGGCCTCGCCGTCACGTGATCGTCTGCGAGAACTGACGCGAGAACGTGACGTGTCGTTTTCAGTGGTGTTTGAGAGTGTTTAGAGAATAACATCGAAAGTGGCGGGAGTGATCAACTGCACGAAAAATGATATACTACTGACGATATTTTATATCAACATATGTAAATCTGTACGTATTGCTCAATTACAATTATGGAATTATGGAGACTATGTGAATTTTAAGATGAAGCATTCACATAAATTCACGGGAAACTGTTAAATTACTTTCTCATAAGTGGAGAATGTCTGTAAAGTACGCTTCTCTTGATAGTAGCACTCGTATTGGACGTAAATATCCATGACCCCCATATATATAAGTTAAGACGGTAACAGTACGACCTTGTATGAGATGCTACCTAGGTTCTTTATGTAGTACAGTACAGTAGCCTGGAGGGATAACTCCAGTCTTTGACAACCACTACCGTATATATATACACTCGTGTATATTCTACATTTATTGGCGAAGGGGCGGGGGATCTGCATATTCTTTAATCTTCGTACTTCTAGACTTTTTTTATCATTATAGTTCTGGTTGTACATGCATCTATCATTTAACCATATCACAAAACTACGTCTACTTCATATACATTTTGAGTTAATGATGAAGAGTTTAAGTAAAGATTTTTTCTAGAAAGACCTTGGAATTTTCCGACTGGTCCATGGTAGATGGGGTCAAGCTGTCATGAGTAGGAGAAAATGTTTGATCTATGTTGATTAGGCCGCCAGCTGAAAGGCCCTCCTGTTTCGGTGAAAGTGTCCCTGGGGCTAGAGGCCATGGCTGACCCCTGCCAACCGACGTCTGAAGGAAAAATCACGGGTAGTCCTGGGAATTGGGGGCTGGGAAGACTGACAACCATGAGGCATCTATGTACCTGGTAAAGGTAGGCAGGTGAGGTAGGAGAGGGGCAGTGACACCTCCCCTCATTAACCCTTTAAGGGCCGCATAGTGCTTCAATGTGCTATGTTCTTTGTCGCCATGATGGTTGAATGCAGCGCTGGCAAGTAACTCACCAGGCCTGCATTCAAGTATCATGCCAACCCTGCGAAGTTAACACAACCACGAAGTGTCGTCATGATGCATGATCCAAGCCATTGCAACTCGCCAGGGCTGCATTTATGCATGTTGAGGACAAAGGGCATTTTTAACAAAGCACTATGCGACCCTTTAAGGATTAACAGACATATCCGTAAAGCAGACTTCTGAGGAACTGCTCTTTCTGAACAGTAATCTAACATATAGCACGAAGAGACTTCCAGGAAACTTTCCCTGTTCGTGGAACGCTCTTTGAATACCATTACAGTTCTTATACCTGTCTGCACTCCTCTACAGAATCGTGTCTGGTCCATTTCTTTTTTAGAATGATACATGTATAAGATAAAAAGGAAGCAGTGAAAATCACGATTCAAGTAAACACAGGTATATACCCATAACACTTTGACCCTACCTTTTATAAAACTGCACATATTTTGTTTAAGATATACAATGTATCACTATCTTTGTTCCACGAAGAAGCAATGTGCGGATGGGATGTCTAACAATATTTTCTAAAGGTCAGTTGGAATGGGGGAAAATTGTTCTAGATGTATGCCAATGTAAAACAATACCCTGAACTTGTCATCATTTACTGAAGTATTCCTTTCTCCAACTGCCTCTAGCTAAGTACCTAAATAGCAACCATAGCTAGTTAAGTCAAGTATAATACTAGCCATGGGAGAAGGACCTGGGCGATAATAGAAGTAAATTGACGAGTCATGGCGATGAGACGCTCTGATAGTCATGGCGGTGTGCAGGATAAGGGAGCATGTGACACCCTGGGTGTGTGTGACTTTTATCACCCTGACCGATAAGGGACCCCGATAGCCCTTCATCTACCTTGTAGTAGCGTCAGGTGCAGGAAGAGGTGCCTTTAGCCTTTAAGGACCATCCAGTGCTATACTGTGTTATCACCTTGGTCGTCAGGATGCATGAATACAGCACTGGTGAGACTACTCGCCAGGGCTGCATGCAACATGTGGTTGATACACCCAACCACGTAGGGCCAGAATGATACATGAATGCAGATATGGAGAGTTACTCACGAGGACTTCATGCATGTATCATGACGAGTATCAAAGCACTATGGGGTCCTTAATTTTAAAGCCTTAGAGCTAGAAGCGCCGGCCTGGTCTTTGAGGAGGGGGAGGGGGCTTGGTGGGTTCATGGCGTCAAGCGCCGAGCTGAGTGGAAAGGTAGGAAGCTGGAGACAAGACCAGGTTGACATTTGCACCTGGGTGGGAGGTGAGGTGAGGGATGGAGGGGGGGGGAGGGGGTCTTTGACAGTGTGTCTACTGGGTGTGGACAAAGGGACGCGGACAGAGAACGCCTCCAGCAGGTGATGTGTGGGGAGGGTGGAGGGAGGAGGGCGGCCACAGCGCCTGGAGGAGACATGAGGGCGGAGAGGACACGGCGAGGCCACGGAGGGAGGTGGAAGACAGCTTGTCACTCCCCTGGCTCAGAAGGACGGGGGGGGGGGGGCTGCATGAGATGCGGGAATGGGGGAGGGGTGGCGGCTAAACGATGTATTATAGAACAAAACTAAAACTGCGGGAATCCAATATTAGTCACCAAAAACTTTAAAAAGCGTAATGATGTTCCTTTAGATAAATATCCAACCAACTCAAATATTGCCATATCATACCACTCCCCAGACGTACGTATCATTCGTCGCATTTATGAATTGAACCATAGAGTCAGATCTATGCAAGGGGTTATTTTCCCAGTTGACGACAAGTGCGTGTGTGGGCCGGAGTGTGGGTGGTGTGCAGGAGTATGGTGGGGTGCAGGAGGAGGAGGGAGGACGTCTTACCCGGGGCTATGAGACCCTCTGATCTCCACTACTTGTCTTTGATGGAGGATTATTCACAGAGCGGTGGGCAGGTGTGCCTGGTCATGATGACCGCCCACTTCACTGGTCAGAGATGCTGCCAGTCACACTGGTTGTATGCCCCACCACCACCGACATGGGTGAGAGTGGTGGTGGTGGTGGTGGGGGGAGGGGGGCTATATGATGGGGGGGGGGGAGTAATGAGGGGGTGGGGCTGAACGGGTGGAAGCATGTGACGTGAGTGGTTATGTGGGCTTGCAGAGGAATTTTATTTATTTCTACATCAATTGTAACAAGTATAAAACATTTAAATGAATAATTAAATAATCAAAATAGATAAAATGAATTTCAACAGATTGCAATCATGAAGATTATACCAGAGGTATATCTTTTATAATGACAACATATTTCATCTTCTAGAAATGACCCACCTGTTATCCTCATATATCTGTCAAAATCAATAGTAATTATAGTAAGTATGAGGCATTTCAACAGAACGTTGTCATCAGAATTATTACAGAAAAATGTATTCTGTGTGACAACGCTTGTTATCATTCTAAAAATGACCCACATGTTTTCTTCATATATCTGTCAAAGTCAACAGTAATTGTAGTAAGTATGAGGAATCACAATAGAATAATTTAAGAATGTCAGAATTATTACAGAACAAAAAAGTATCTTGTATGACAACGGTTTCATCCTTCTAGAAATTATCCAGCTGTCTTCTAGCGGCATATCTCTCAGAGGCACTACTGGCATGTTGATTCACATATTCATTCACTCTTTTTGTGCACAACCGTGCCTTAAAGAGCGCTTATTTACGTGTCACTGTATGGACATAATCTATACCATCGACTATGGACCATCATTCTATCAATTCCTCGCTGCTACGTGAGAGTGTCAACTAGATGATTACAATAATGATTGTTGAATGAATCTTAAATTGGTGCGTCATTCATATTTAATTTTGACATTTGATTTTGAGTTGCTCTGATTGATCTGTCAGGATGATTTCATCACGTGTCACCATGCACGTGCATCATGCATGGTGCGACCCCCCCCCCCCCCCGCCCCCACACACACACCTCCCTTACACTCTCACACACCCCTTTTGTCCTTACATTTGATCCTTCCCGTGTGATCAAAAAACCTCACAGAGAGAGATACCCCTAAATTAAGAGTGGTTTCCGGGGCGGGACAGCACCGAGCGACACCCGCCTATTACTCCTCAGTCAAAACCTCATCCAAAACCATTTCACAACCCACTAGCTTTTTCCGGCTCGCTAATCCGGCCGTTAATCCGCCCCGTGTGTGCCGCGTGCTACCCGGCTGTGAGGGACTCCTGCCCCGGCCACACGGGAATCAAGGCTGTCTTAAAGTAACCCTTTAAGGGCCGCACAGTCCTCGGTTGTCATGAGGTATGAATGCAGACCTGGCGAGTAACTCGCCAGGGCCACATTCATACTCCATACCACTCAGCGGGGTTGATGGACTATCAAAGAGTCGGTATGATGCATGAGTTACTCGCCAGAGCTGCGTTCATGTATCATGACGAGAAGGACAAAATGTATGAACACCCTATGCGGCCCTTAAAGGGTTGAACACGCCTGGATGGGCGCGCTTAAGGGAGATTACTCAATTAGCGGCCACAGTGGTGAGTGGGTGGGTGGAGGAGAGAGGGGGGAGGGAGAGGACAGGGGCTTGGCGTCACTTTGAAGACTGAACTTTCATTGATCGCTGACCATCCCTCCTTTTGGGGGCGTTTTCACAGGGTAATCTTAAAGACAATAGTGGTAATCGTCGGCGCGTGTGTGAGTGGGGACGGATGGTGGGGCTTTGGGAGGTAGTCTGTGTGTGTGTGTTAAAAAGGGTGTGTACAGAGGGATGAGAAGGGAGCTTAGAGAGATACATGTGTAGTAGGGTCGGGAGGTATATGGTAGGGTTGGGGAGGGGTGGTCAGACAAGTTACGTGTACCAGTAGTGGCTATATGCATGGAATAGTATAATCATATGTTCGACAATACTTAGTTTACTAAAGCTGGGAGGGGAGGGCACTAGATGTTCTGTTAGGTGAGGATGTTGCAGGTTGCAGGCCGCCTGGAGGCTGCCAGGGACGATGGTGTAAGCCCCATAAGGTTCCCATTGAACCCCTCACGTTGACCGGCGCGGCGGCTGACCACGGACGTGTGTGAGTAGTATAGGCTCCCACGCCGCCGGGCCTTTGTATCGGGCGACACTTCATGTGGTCACTCACTCGTTTTGGTTGAGTTTGATTTGACTCATAGCTAGACATTATATCGTCCCCAATAAGTACCCTGATTCTATATCAACGGCACTTACGGGAGACATTAGCTATTCAAAATACTACCCTTACCCCTACAATTATTTTCACTTATGAATAGATCTGTAACAGATGTGGAAGGGTAGAGTGGTGTCAGCCTAAATCATCTCGTTTCTAGGGTTCTCAGGACTGGGTACAGTATGCCTCAGGGGCCACTGCTAGGTGCAGTCTTGTTGCTAACACATGGCGGATGTGCATGATTGGGTATGAATGGTGTACTGACAATAGGTGCGGTACACCTACTTGTGTGACCCGTGGGTATAGTTGTACCACATTCAAATTCAAGTCATTGGAAATGACTCTAAAATCAGGTCTGAGGAAGATCTGGTTCAACTACAAAACAGTATAGATCTTTCTATACTTTCTCGAAATCTCGTGACGAAGGGAAAATGATAAATATATACAAACCACTATAGCTGGCCCTTTGCCCCAGAGACTATTGTGATACCAGGACCAGGGTATTTTCTGTCTATCTAAGTTATACTAGGATGCCGATGGTATATACATTGTAGGTTCAAGTAGCACTCAGGGGGTCTGAATTGGTCCAATTACAATTATACATACTGTTACACGGTGAATATGCTATATATATATACGACATTCAGTAACATGACATCCTACCATGACAGTAAATGGATACATGAGAGGTCGCTACAATATCATAAGTACCGAACATCTCAGGTGGCTCTAACCCCCAACTGAGGTATGCATGACGGCATTGTCATCAACTTATACTAATTGGATTTGTCCTCATGATTGTCAGAGATAACGTGAGCCATCAGATAGAGGCGTTTGGAGAATGGCCAAGGCTTCTATCATAAGTTACCATGATGACCAGGTAAGGAGGTCTAAGCATATTTGCTCGTTCTTATTAAAGTCATTGTTGAATCTACTATCAAACACACTAACGGCATGTAGGTCGATTCAAATACAGTTCATGTGCCATAGTATAAGATATCTATATGGGGAACGGTTATGTCCCTATCAAGCACACTAGTATATAGTCTACACACATAGTCAAACCAGAATTCTTATATCTACCATATACTATAAACTATGCAAGACTATGGATCCAACTATGGATGTTTCTCCCTACAACCCTGTAATTTACCCGGGTCCTGTCTGCTGTTGCCCCAAACATGCATACCTCTACACCACCCTGGTGGTCTCCTGTACCCGCCGTGAGTCCATACACTACACCCTGTGCCTTGCACGAGCCTACCCCCACACCCAGCCCCTAACCACACACTGGGAGAGGTCTTTCATCAGCAGCCCCATAACACCTACCCAGTGGGCACAGAACATTGAATCAACATTGAAAACTGGTTGACTATGTTGATTCAATGTTGATGCAACGTTGATTCAACATTGAACTGAGTTTTGTGCCCACTGGGTATTACACCAATTGGTGGCCGAGGATAGGTGCTTATTGCGCCTGTGTGGTGACTTTTGTCACTGATCCAGGGTCCCCCAGCCAGTTGGGTGGCTACATAGGCTGGTGCGTATATATGTACAGGAGCAACTGTTGCATGCTATTTAAACTAATGACCCGGTGGTATCGTCTGTCCCACAGGTGTAATAATGATACTCACAGGTAGATATGACAACTAGGGTGGTCTGTGTGGCAGACAGAGGCGGCTGATACCTGTATTATGTGTAGACATACCTGGGCACACCTGACAGAGGTAGGGGCTGTTGGTACCATGCACACCTCTATACTGATCAGGTATACATGCTACCCCGGCTGCACCCACCCCTACTCAATCTTTCTCATGTCACACCTTTATTCAAATCTGACCACAGAGTGCCTGAATAATTGATACCCCAATGGACCCATTGCCTCATAAGTCTGTTGTCAGGGGTCCCTTCACTTGCTCATATCCATATCTCCCCCCTACCTCTGCACCCATCCTCCCTGTGTGGCCGTGCCAGGGTGTTTTATGTCCCCCAGGTATCATATTCCACAGTCCCTGTTGTCATCCTACATGGTTCATATACAGACAATGTTTCACTTATCTTTTTATACCAAGAAAACCTATAGTCCCGACCACCTTCGAGACAGGACGGCTGAAATGCTATAACTTCTCCATTTCCAAAAAGTAGCATATACTTTATAGCTCAGTTACAAAAGCTACAGACGCTGTCATTTCAACTTATCCATGCACCGTGCTGTCAGGTCGGGTTGCCCTCTTTGATGTCGGTGGCGAGCAGTGAAATCGAAAGACAAATTACCTGAACATTGAGATAATATAACCAAAAGCCAACAGGCTGGCGCGGCCTTGCCACTTCAAAGCCGTGGGTGCTGCTGAAGGTGTGGGTCGTCTACAGGGGAAGGGGAGGGGTGACGTAGGGTTGACGCATAATAAGACGTCATATAATCGGGGCCTTTGTCATGACGTGCGGGGGTTGGCAGAGGTGTAGCGTAGGACGTGTCGGACTGCGACGTGGAAAGGTCAACGTCGCGCCCCGACTCCGCCGTTATCAGCCTGGAGAAATGGCCCCCGGGCCATGGACTGGAAGGGGGCTAAACCTTGAAGGGCCGCATATAGTGGTTCAATGGGCTATGTCCTTTGTCGTCATGATATGTGAGTGCAGCTATGGTTAGTCTACTCGCCAGGCCTACATGCATGCATCATGTCGACCCTTCGGTAGTGTATCATCCCTGTGGTGTCGGCGTGATTAATATATGCGTGCGGCAGTGAGTTACTCGCGAAGGCTGCATGGAACATTAAAGCATTATGCGGCCCTTGAAGGGTTAGACATTCTCCTGCCCTAGGGGTATATGGCGGCCAGGCTCCTCAAAGTTGCCCTTCAAAACAATTCAGTTTTTGTGATACTAGCTTTCTAACATTCCTAAGCTATTTTTTTCTGTAAATTCTGTCGTTGTTATTCCATGTGGGTCTCTCCTATGGAGCTAATCTATTATAAGTAATGTGCAGATGACTACAATACTTCTGGTGAACCCACAAACATCTTTGCACCTAAAGCCAACAAGTTCAGATATCAAGCAAAGTAGTATAGCTTTGGAGAAGTGAAGGCAACCCCAAGTGTGTGTCATGGCCACGGTTTGCAGCTTTTTCTCATCAAAGTTAAGCAATGTCCAGTAAACGCTGCACTGTAAGATCCACAACTTCTTTGAATAGGATCTAAACAAGAATCTTTTAAAGGCCACATACTGCTTAAATACATTATGCCACCTGTAGTCATGATGCATGACTGCAGCCCTTGCAAGTGTACTCGCCAAGGCTTGCATGGTGCATGAACACGGCCCTGGCGAGTAGAACCGGCATGTCTGCATCCATAAAGAATGACGACAAAGGGTGTACCGGGTACATGTAGTACATGAAAGCAGTATGCGGCCCTTAAAGGGTTAGTAGCCCCCGTAGCCATGTCGCCCCTGGATATGGCAGGGCTGGGCAGCTGTCGCAATGTCGCAAAAAATGTGCAACAGGGGTCTTGGAAAATGCGACAGGGACATTAGGGAAAGTCTGGGCTTTCTAAAGCTGAAAGAATTTGGTAAATATTCCAATTAGAACCAAAGTTAGGACTATTTCAATAGATTTTGTAATGTTCCCAGTGCAATATTCCCCATAACCCCTCAGCATACAGCCATATAACAATGGGTTTTTTTCAAATTCTTCTTGGATCTATACACCAGCAAACCACTCAGAATACACCAATCTTATAGTGAAATTACAAACTTTTTCCAGACCAATATGCCCACAGAATGCATCAATCTGAAAGTAAAATGCCCATATTCTTTGGAGCAAGATGCCTTGGAACACTGTCTCATGATCCCCTCAAAATATCCCAATATACAGATAGAATTACAAATTTCTCCTGGAACAATATGCCCCAAAACACCACAAATGCACCAAAGTAAAGGCGGTTTTTCAAAATGTTCCTGGAGCAACATGCTTCCAAAATTATCAGAATAGGTTAAATTTCTAAGTTTTCCTGGAACAATATGCTCCCCAAGCCATCATAATACATCTACATGTATCTAAAAGGTAGAAGTTCCAAATCTTGGGTGAGTAGTATGCTCCCAAACCCCTCGGAATATACCATTCTAAAAATATAAATCAAAAGTTTTCCTGGGGCAATATGCCCCAAGAGTTCATAGGAAAATTTTGAAATTCTGCTTTTAGGTTTTCTAACGCAATGTGCCACCAAATTCTCAGAATGCACCATTCCAAAGTCATTTCCGAGAGCAATATGCCCAAAACAGAATGCACACATCTAAAGGTACAATTTAGAGAATTACTATTAGTAATGTGCCCTGAAACCCCTCAGCAAACTAAGGACAGAAATGTAAAAATTCTCCTTTATTTCTCACCCAAAATTTACCTCAAGGAGATGGGGTTGTTTTTTGTGGTTTTTTTGGGGGGGAGGGGGGTCCCCTGCCATACATACATACATCGAGTTAATGTGTGCCTGTCTGAAATATGTTGCTCCAAAGATGTCTAGGTTTGCTCCAGCATATCACAACATGCCCAGCCCTGTATGGGTGAGTGTGGCACAGCTCGGCTCGGGACATCATGGCAGGTAGGGTATCTCTCCCTCAGGTGTGAAGTAACAATTGCCCCCAGGTATGGTAATGCCGTGCCCCATTACCACAGGTAACTAGGGCGGGGTACCTGTGATTACCCCTCAGTGCTGCTATGTGCCACCAGGTGAGCCAACCAGGCCAACGCTAAGGGACGCATCAGTTTTTAACAACAAGGAGACATTTTGTGGGGACGCATGCATTTTTTCGCACTCCTCTCCCCTAGAGGGTTCGATATTTTGTGCCCCCCACCTGGTCGAAAATCGTTCATGTAGGCCATTTTGCATAGTAACGGGCAGGCTCCCTTTTTATATGAAAACAGGTGACATATGTTTTAACCTCCCCAAGAGGGGTTGAAATCCCTTACCCAACCAAGGGATCGAACTTTTTACCCCCGCCCTCAATCCACCACTCCCCCAGTTGTTAAAAATGATCACTCTCTATGAAAGGAAGATAAGTAGAACAAGAAGATTAAAAAGAGAAAAGAGATAACATGACAGTATGCTTCTCATCGCTCATAAAAAGCACCTCAATTAAAAAGAAGAAAATACTGCAATAATGTATGAAAGAAAAACACATTCCCTGTGTACTTCTGCTCCAGGCATGTGACCTCTTATAAATGGCGCCGGCGGGGAGAGGCTTTGGGCACATCCACCCGTATCAGTAATATTTCTTGCGGACACCATTCGTATTTCAACTCAAATTGATATACAGTAACAGTCTCTCGTGTCTCCACTTGCTTTATTTCATCTAGATGCTTAATCATTGATCGGTGTAATTAATGGTTGAATGTAGTTTGATCAAGATAGATCTGCTGGTGTGGCTGGATTTATTGGCTGAATGAGGAGTATCCCCTCCCCGGTAGGTTAGCTTCCCCAGTGCAGTGTTCGTGTTCGGACCGCATCAACCCTATATCTATACCGTGCATGCAGGTAAGGGTCGTAAAATTTGGTTCCGATATTTCCTGATGTGAGGGCGCCACATGCTTGTGTCAGGAATACTAACTATAAACAGTGTATATATACTGTATACATGTGTGGATGGCAGGGTCTATAGATGCATCACTACCTTTTGAGTGCGTATCTATCTATCTATCTAACTATGTGTTTTTTTGTACATGTAATTCTCATAAATGTCGATAGTAAATTTGTATCATTCAATTATATGTACATATTGTAACAACACCAGGGTATCAGCCAAACGTCCAGATGGCCAGAGGCCATTGTGGGAATCTCCTGTAAAATACATGTACATGTTTTATCAAGATGAAACATTATCTGTTCGGATCATTAGTTATAAGATGAAATATGATCGGTAACATTTTATATTCGACATAAACTGGAACGCTATATGTGAATGTAAATTTGCTATAGCACCCCCGTGTACGTGAGATCTTATCTGCCATATTATGTGTCAGGAGAATGAAACGAAGCCAAAACATTATGCGTTTTATGTTACATAGTTTAGAAATCTAGGGCGGATAGGTCGGATTTTAAATTTATTTTATAAACTATGCCTTAAAATATATCCTGTTGACGACACGGGGAGGACTGTACCAAATCAACTCAAACCCCCTAAAATCGTGTTTATTTTCGAATATTGAACAGGATTGGCCTTCTTTTGCTGGGTAGGGTCGGGTAACCTGAAACACACATTTCCTCTGGTCCTATACGAACCCATCCCTATAGAGGATCTATACTTTGACATTGCACCTCCCATTACTGTACTTTAGCAGCTTTCATTATCTAGAGGTATATCTTATTCGTGTCACCAATCAATGATATCGTCCGGCTATAATGGGAACGTGTCTGTACCGTGACATTTGTCATCAACTGGGCGAAATTGCTAAATTGAATATTTTAAGTAGATGGACGCCATTTCATTTTACAAACAAAATCATGTTCATTTAGCATTTTCAGTCTCTCTAAATGTAACACATTGCTATTCGTGGTAACAATAGCAATGGCGACCAATATAAAAAGCTCAGAGAGCACACGAGTTTTTATCCTATAGACCTGCGTACTGGGAGAATGGCTGGTGGAGAACATGGATGAAATATAGGGTCGACCAGACACCCCCTTCAATTCTAAACCTTCCTACATGTACTTTTAATTCTAGGCTCGGGCTTTGTATATTTTTACATTATTTTGAAGGACCAATGGGCTGACGGAAGCGATATTAGTACGTTCGTCTTTGACTCGTGACCGGTCGTGTAATACAATGTACTTAGTCTCGTTCGCCATTTGGCTGCAATGCAGCGGTCACTCGGAGAACTAGCGGAGGTCCACTTCCGGTCTTAGTGCTTCCGGTCCAGGCGTGACGTTGTACAAGAGGAAGGTGTGGACGTAACAATGGCTGCCACTGTTGCCATAGTTACGGCCTGCAGGGCATCTACTTAACCCAGGATCAGCTATCATGTGACCAGTCACGTGCCTCAATTAAGGTGGATAGCAACTCAGGCACAGACTATGTATGGGGTGGCAGTGGGGGGGGGGGGGGGGGGGGGGTTAGGGTTGATCATGGTAATTGATTAATAGCGTGGAACTACCACTACCTGTATTAATTAATTATGTGGAGTGGTGGTGGCCTGATATGTGGACCTTGGTGTCGTTAACCCTTTAAGGGTCGCGGCTTATACTGGCCAGTCCTGCATGAATGCACCATGCCATCCCTACAGGGTTGATACACCCCTGAAGGGTCAGCATGCAACTCTGGTGAATAGCCTCACCATACCTGCATTCATGCATCATGTCGGTGTTGCAATGTGTTGCCCTTAAGGGGTAGCACTGTAGCATGACAAATCTTAGGCGGGGTGGACCAATATTGTACTTACTGACTGCCTTTTCTCCGTAATGTTTTGTCCATAATACAAATATACAGGATCAACTTTTTGGAGATGTACAATTCGGTGTAAAACTGGCAGAGTACATCATGCGCAATACACATACGCGTAGTGCTGGTACGACTACTTTTCAGAGTTATTCTGTGTGTCAGCAGTTGATGTAAGACATAAAATATAGATATAAATTCATAGATATATTCTGAAACTGCATGGATAATGCCAATGTTACCCCATCACACTTTATCATGCATGAAATGGGAGATAAAATCTAAGTTGGAACCCATAATTCTAAATGTGTTCATGATGCCAACCGGTAATGTACGTTACAAACTTTCAATAACACGATTTTGTCATGTTCATCAATATTAATAAAATCCCTTCCTACGTGAAATATGTCATACACACATGTACCAGGTCTTTTGGAAGAATTATATTATTTGTTAACACGAGAATCATAACAGAGATGCCAGTGGGGTGTTTCACAAGGGGTATATACAATCAATTGTAGAATAAGTGTTTCTATAGGAGGACTTAATTGTATATAACCAGTAAGACCGATATTTGGTTGTATCAATTGTATACTGCTTATAAAAAGTGTTTCAAAAGGTCTACAACCAGATGTTAAGTCAGGGTCTTTAGCCTACAATTGAGATACAACTAATGTATTAGTGTTTCACAATGCATATCAGCGTGGCGCTAATATTTCCCTTACAGATTTTTTCAAGTTTTTTTCATGTAATATATGTGTCATACTACACATAAGAATGACTGCAAATATATATTTATTCAGGGTGAAAATAAACTGGTTATACTCATTTAAACAACAGTTATGTTGATCCTGTGTGATCATCATACAAGGTGAGAGTATTTAATATCAATGCTACATGGTTATTAAGATCGGCTTACTTTTTCCAAATGTTAGTCTTACGCTGGTGTTTCACAAGCTGCATTATCATCTTCAATTGTATCTAGGTATATAACCATAGATACAATTGAAACTTGTGAAACACCAAGTTAAAATTAACATTGGGTGATAGTAAGTTGGTCTTAGAAAACATGTTAAATTAATTGTATCTATTTTCCCCTTGTGATACACCCCACAGGGTGCCTTTCATTCTTTCCAGACTTCATGTAGGTCTAGGCAGAAGAATTGCTTTCACAGAGATCACAATTAAGGCTTAAATTGTGACTTACAACATGGTCCATGTACCAGCGTACACGGTAGTAGCTTTACCCTGTGACACACAAATTGTCTTGTCTATACAGTAACACAAACAAAAGCGTATGTACACTGAATTTCTTCTCTTTTCAGAGACTTCCCTTTGTTATTTTTCTATCTGACCATTTCTCCAACAAAGACGAAATAAAAAAAATAAAAAAGAGTTTCATTAATTACCATGCTGACCTCCTGCAGCACTATATGTACAGGTACACGTTCTATCTCCCTACCCATCCCCTTTACAACATGATTCATTATTTCTGACTCAAAGGCTGGTTGAAATGGTGTGTGTGGATATGACTGAACATGACCAGCCCTGCTCCAGCCCTAATGTCAGTGTCATGACCTATGGCCAGCACTAGCGACACAACCAGAGACGGACTTACAGGTTTGGCATGTGGCCAAACGTCTGCCCTGACCTGACTATATCTAGACCCATTCTGACCATCACTGCCAACAGTCAGAGGAAACCACCATCTCCTATTTCACATCATCATGTGTACAGGCAGTGTCATGTGTACACCTATACCTCATATAGTGCCCAATATGCACCTCTAGGACCGCTGTATAGGGCAGGAAACGGTTAAGTTTAGAAATAAATAATTATTGATTCCTCTCATGGTCATATATAATTTTTACAGGAAAAGTCCACAAATCCAAATTTGGTGGTGGGAAAAAATAATTTTGTGTACAATAATTAGAAGTTATCATCATTAACGTATACCGACCATACACATACTTTACTACCCGGCACATGGTGATAATTTATCAACATTAGCAGTGTATATCACAATATAAATCCTGACTTACCCATCGGTATCAAAATAAGTACATGTAACTGCAACGTACAAAACACGCCGTCTATATGGAAGTGTAATAACACATCCTATCCAGAAATATAGGTCTACCATTATGGAGCCGAGTGGTGACAAGGGTGCCTGGTACATACACATTTGTACAGGTTATCTGCCAGAACTAATGGTGGAACACTCAACTGTATGGCTACCACAAATATCACCACCATCTTTGAGGTCAGTGTTGATATGGAGGTCAGTTCACAAACAGACTTTTGTCACTGACCACTAGGATGGCAGCCGCTGTACGAAACGATAACAAACTTGTAATCGACCCAAACTGACCTTAGCGGAAAGGAGTATTGAAAACAGAGAGCCTTCTGTGCTTAGCCCCTAAGGCAGATCAGAGTAATAGTGAGAGAAGTGGTTTCTTCTATTGACTCCTTTTACTGCGGACATCTTGACATGGAATATGCTGACATGTATACATGTTTCCCTTTCCTTGTATATACATGTGATACTCGAAATATAATGTGTGCGTATACATAACCTCAATTTCTGTACCACTAATGCATGGTGAACTCTGTTGAGCTGGTAAATCCAAACGAGTGTGTTTAGGGATATGTGGATGTGTTATGTATTATAACTGGCAGTCCTAACGGATTTTGCAATTTGGAGTACAATAGACCAATGAATCTAACGAGACGATACATCTCTACCGCTGTTTCTATTGATACAATTTTCGAAAATAGCAATGGAATCATTGCTATTGGAAAAATATTTGAGATACACAGTGTGCAAAGACCATGACAATGAATGTTCACATACAGAAATATACAAATAAATCATGAGTATAGATAATGCAGTCACATATTTCCCCCACAATATAGACATGGCAACACTGGACAGAAGGCGCCACCATTTCTCGTCTTATCCATCCATCTTCCGACCCTCCCACTGACAGCACCACTCTACGGGGTGCGCGCGCCAACCCTGACCTTTTTCAGGTGGCATCCCACTATATTCAGCTCAGGGAGACGATTATTACAGCCCTTTGTCACCACCCACTGTGCTAAGGAGCATTATTATAGCCAGCTAAACTAGCTATGTGTGCAGTCATATGTAGCGTATATATGATGGAGGCGGGGGCGACCATATCTGTGACAATTAGTTGCAGTAGACTTCACTGTGCTATACACATGATGTGGCCTTCTATTAAAACTGCGAAATGGCCAGGGATATATGCAGTTTTGCCGTCACGGATGGATTACAAAATATCCCATCACTTTGCTTTATCTTGACGCTGACAATAACAACATCCATCAACTAATCCAGGGACCTTTGACAGCAGCCTGTGTATGCTATATTCAGCAGACTGCAGGACTGGTAATGGTCGATGCAGGTCAGCAGTTAGATGTACAGCCAAATAACTCAACATGTGTATCTACACCAGGATCCCAGCCACACTACTGCTGTAGGTACAGGCTGCGGGTAGCCAAACATACTTATCCAGACAACAAAATGTCCATTGCCAGCCTATTAACTTATCAGGCAAATTGGTGGTAATTCCTACCTAGGTGGTCGCCAATTTCTGCTGGAAAAAAAGATTTAACAAGAATGCCGGAGACAATGAGGGCTTATTTAGTGCGGCACTGGGGCCTGACGAGGCAGGGCTACCTGCATTCATTAAGTAGCATTACTTGATGTAATGACACTTTGTTGTGTACAAACAGCCTACATTACATGTGTCAGGCCTAACAAGCTACCACAGATTTACCAACCCACACATGGCTGGGCCCACCTCTCTCTGTAATGCCTCAGAGATCTGTTGACTTGCCCCAGCACAAGGCCAGACAAACAGAATCAATGGCTAAATATGAGAGGCAATTGAGCATAATTGCCTCTGGCCTCTCATATTAAGGGTGGGTGATTGTAGCACTTTGTGTGTATACCTGACAGTAATCGCTACCTAGAGGCTTTAGTAAGGATCCGTTAGGATCTCACTGATATGTAATTTGCTCATTCATAGTCTGTGTTTATTATGAATTGAGTCAACTGCAGGGGATTCAAAATGTCGAGTTAGATTGATCAATGTTGGGGTAGTGAGCGATTAGACCTTTTGACATTTCCATCTTTACCATAACCTTCCTTCTGATCAGACTTGTATTTGTTGTTTGATTTTGAACATGAGTGTATGGATACTATGAGCTACTCCAAGTAGGGCATAGCGCATTTAAAACAAAAGGGGACAATTCCCTTGAAGCAAGTTTCCAATTCATATACATTAATACCTTTATTCATATAGGAGCAAAACCAAATCATAAGGCATTCAAATCTAGCAATTGGTCATTACAAAATACCTAACATGGCCAAATCATAATTCTAAATGTATTCCATCACAGAGAAAATAAGTAGAATCACTGTGACTACCGACTTGATCACTGAGGTAACTCTCCCCAGGACGCTTAAGTGATGCCCTAACATTAGCAGGACTCTATAACGACTCCTATTCTAAGACTCCCTAATAATTGGCAGTCACTTTAGAGTCATGGGGAGAGTTACCTCAGTGATCGAGTCCAGACTCCCATTTGGGAATCACTGTGATTCTACTTCTTTTCTCTGTGATATGGTTATATTTCTACCTCTAGCACAAAACTGAGACACTCTTGCGCACACTTCCCTACATCTGCTTCCTCCTCACCAACCCTGTACCACTCTCCTACACACACGTGCCTCCCCTGGATAGTGATCCAAATACAAGTACCAACACCTGGACCAGTACTCCACTGAGGGTTAGAGAAGAGACCAATGCTCCAATGAGAGCAAGCAAAGAGGTTGGAGACTTAATTCTTGGTGCAGGTGGAGGGGGTATATCTATATACATGTAGATTCACTTTGGATGGTCAATGGTTTTAATGACGACGACGATGGTAAGAATATTCGTTAGCATCTTTCACAGCTAGTTCATAAATTCATGCTGCCATATTAGCGTGTACCGATATGGGAGCTGCTCAAGGTTGTAAACCCCAGTGCCCAGCTTGCCACCACCCCACCCTGAGGCCCTTACTACCCGTGACCAGGTGCGCAGTTACGCCCACGGAGCCACTGCCAGAGACATCAGGGACGCGTACAAACACTAGGAGAGCTTGGCAGGTGGGGGAGGAGACTGCAGAGGACACAGGAGGAATAGGCAGCCTTCTCCAGTGTCTGCCACACGCAGAGAGCAGCCGGACAGGTGCCCGACGCCGTGGAGGGGCCCTGGGGCGACTTGTCCCGTGTCCAAGGCCTATGTCAATAGCCGGGTCTCTGCGCTGGAGCGGGCTAACGACGATCCAGCCAAGAGTCCACATCACAGAGCTGGCTCTCCTACGTCCACGAGCAGATTACCTAACAGGATATCCCTGTTAAAATACCCCTCAGGGCACACATGTATGCAAAGCACACAATGTCATATGGCTTGGCAGCAGTCCATGAAACATGCCAGGGTCGATTTTGATATATTTCTCTCCGGGGGGAGGGGGGAGTAGGAGTGGGGATGCAAGCAGGTGGTACGGAAATTTAACATCTTAGAACATTGAGATATCGGGATATTATTTGATAGTATTGTATCGGTGGAGAGTGAGGGAGGAAGGGGCAGATGGAGGGACGGACTCTGTGAAAGGGAGATAGAGGAACAGGAGACAGAGAGGGAAGGAACGAGGGAGGGAAGGAGGGGGAAGATGGATGGAGGGGCTCCAGGATAGGAGAGACATGGAGGTAAGGAAATGGGGGGAGGGGTAGGGAGTATAGAGAGTATAGAGGGAATATAGCAGGGGGTGGGAGGGGCGTGGGGGTGTTATCCTCACTAAAGTGTTATTCTCACCAAAACCCTCGATGGTAAGTGTCCACTAGACGTTTCACTGATCTGGGTTTGTGATTAGCGTCTGGCTGGAAAATACAGGGTGTGGACTATATCCTAAGTATCCGAACCTGGCCAAAGTGGGGACAGATGAGGTCACCATCATCCCGAACCATACCATGTGAATAACTGAAGCCCATGCATGTCACCCTCTCCACTGCCGCTATCACCTCTCTCCTCCCCAATCCTAACCCCATCACCATTAAAGTTAGTTCCCCAAAACCCAGACCGAAAATAAACACTCATATAATCTCATATGTTTAGCACCGGCATGGTAGTTTATCACGGCCTGTTATCAGGCTGCATGGCAGAGGACCAATGACTAGAGTATATAGCAGAAGTCCCAGGGGGTCAGGGGGCAGTTTCTGTAGCAATCACTCATCTGGATCTAGCTGTGCACAAGGGTATCAGGATCCTGCCTTGAGGCGCTAATCCTTTAAAGGCCGCATGGCACGATGGGTGCTTTTTGGTCGCCATGATGCATGAGTGTCGCCCTGGCGAGTAACTCGCGAGTGCTGCATTCGAGCACCATGTCGACCCTACAGGGTTGAAAAGGGAAGAAGGAGTATGCATGATGCATCTATGATTGCTGCCCTGGGTAAAAGACTCATGCATCATGACGTTAAAGCACTATGCGGCCCTTAAAGGGTTAAGGCAGGCTGTGGTCGCCCCAAAGTCAGGTGGTGTACAGGGAGGGTAGCATGAACACCTCAAGGTGCGGCAGAAGGTGTGGGCGCCATTGTTGGCAGATTACCTGCTAATGAGCCCGACCCCCTGGGGCTACAAGGTGGCGCCTTAAGGCCTATTCACAAGGTACAGGGAGGGTGACGTTCTCGTGGTGCCTTTCTACCCCCTGGGACATCCCCCTCCTGGCAGACCTGCACACCGATAGTACACACCTCTACTAGTGTGTCAATAACCCACCCCCGCCGCACGGTTTGAACTCAGGGTCGGGTGGCTGAAAAAATTGACCTGTTGTAAACATCACCGTCAGGTGTTAGTCTGGTGAGAAGTATGATCTGAAAATGAGTCGCCCAAGGCCCTGTGCCACTCACGAGCTGGGATCTGTTTGTCGTGGAGGCTGGAGACAGGGTAGGGGTTACCTGGTGCAGAACAATGGAGGCAGGTGGAGGAGGTGGCCTGCATCCTAACATCAAGTCTGGTAACCCTTTAGGTCAGTCTTGTCATAATATATGAATGCAGCCCTGGCGATAAACTCGCCAGGGTTGCATTCATGTATCATGCCGACCATTTGGAGCTCTTGAATGGTTGACACCATGGTCTCGCCTGCACGGCGTTGGCGCATCATGGTGACCAGTGTTCCCTTTATAGCAACATGTTGTCCTCAAAGGATTAATCATCAAGCCGTCTGTATATATTTTCGCATGTGAGTGGACTTAAACATGAGCCTGTTGGCAGAAAGAAAAGGTGAATGTGTGTTTGGGGGCATCCGTGTGTCTGTCTTACAAATGTAGTTTGATCTAGTTTTACTTTCAGAGAACACTACACTTATTGCCTATTGTCCTGACTGATAAACAATGTATAGTTGTGGGCAATTACCCTTGAAATCATGGGTATCATTGAGATAGCAGTATCTTTTACTGCACTGTCTGGGTCCGAGTCCCTCAGAACTTTGCAATCTCAAACCACATATACCATGAAGTATATATATCAACACAGTGCATAAAGTAGAGAAAGCTCAATGGATCCCCACCCATATCAAACTACCCTTCCAAGCTAACTTCCAAACTTTCACATGTCCACGCCTAGATCAGGCTACAGCTTCAAACAATTTCTTGTTGTTTAACTATTTAAGGGCGACATAGTGCTTTATGATGCCATTTGTTGCCATGATGCATAAATGCATTCTGTAGAGTGTATCGTGCAGACCTCTCGGGAGTGTATCAACCTCATAGGATCGGCATGATGCTCATATGCAGCACTGGCGAGTTACTCGCTAGGTCTCCATCCATGCATCACGCAGGCCGTAAAGGGTTCTAGCCCACACAGAGTTTGGTGGAACAAAGAACAGGTACAGACATTGTAGTGACTGCTTGTTTCAGTCCTGGCGCCAGGTATCCCAGACACACGGTACATTTCCTGTGACATCTCTGTTTTCTACACCCACAGTTGGCCACCACTGAGTGGTGGGTTGAGATAAACTACCTGTGGCGGTTTCTACCTGTCAGCCCTGCTCCCTGTTGATGTCTTATTCTACATCATTATATATATACAGCTCCATCTTCAATGTGTAGGAGATAAACAATGCTCCACATGGTGAAAATAAATTACAATGTATCAGTATCAAATGAAATCAGTTCATTTTGAGTATTTCCTTATCTACGCAAGTGGATGCCGTCTACTTTGACTGAGCAGGCTTAGTAACAAAACAGGTATACACAGTTATGTGTGTATATCAATTCCATTTTACTTTTGTATAAAAGAGAGGAGAGTGGGGAAGCACCAAGCATTTCCTTATTTGAAAATCTCTAACACCAATCTTCCATTCTTCCAACTCGGAATCAAGAAGACCCCATTATTATAATGTCTAAAAGGGTTCCTCCGTCAGCAGCTGTCTACATACCATAAACAGCCTGAATACCCGACACTTAGGGGCTATTCCATGATGTGGAGTTAACATGTGTCATCCACGTGAAGTGTTATATTGCCTTATGTCAGTAGGAGAGGAGGGGCCCACTGAACCTCCTGGGTGATTGCCATGCATTGATTTTAATTTAATTGCCCTGCTTGGCACTGGTGGCGCTGCACATGAGACGTTGGTGCCTTTATGTTCCGTGCTGCCATCGCCCTCTGGTCCCTCGAGTTCATAATTAACCCTTTAAGGGTGGCAGAGTGCTTTTATCTGCTCTGTCATTTGTTTTTTATGGTGCATGAACGCGGACTGGCGAGTCTGCTACGCAGGCATGCATCATGTCAGTCTTTCGAGGGTGTATCAACACCGTCGGGTCAGCATGATGCTTCTATGCAGCCCTGGCGCTGTATTCAAACATCACATCGATAAAGAGCATAGCGCATGAAGGAACTATGCTATCCCCCAAGTTGATAATTAACCCAGAAGCCGCAATTCACCCCCATGTCATTGTCACCCCGGGTAGGGGAATCCGACAGACTGTCAACCCTTTCAGTTGGTCGGCAGATGGCAACAGGGGCTGAACGATTGTATCGAATAAGAGGCTAATTTTGTCAAACAATAAACTAGGTAAACATGCATGATACAGTTCATAACTCAAAATGTATTCAACAATGTGCTTCCCCAACATATTTATTCAATACCAACAATGCATCAGGTTATGGGAGGGGTCAAATTTGGGATAACGTGAGTAAGCAATTGTATTCCCCAGTTGTAGAAAAAAAAATTCTTTTCTTTATTTCAAAAACGACTTGTGGGGAAATGTTTCTTTCCTTACAGGCACCACACATTCCCCCTGGGGCATTCCTCTCACCAGTCAAAGGCTGTGAATTTCCAAGGCGGCCTTCATATATTTTCAAAGTCGCCCCCCCCCCCCTGTCACACCATCAAAGCCCGCCCTATACAGGAAGGCCTGGTGCATAGGACACACTAGCCTCATTGTTCTTAGCCCGCCTGCCCCGGCCCCATATTAACACCATTAGATTCCATATCAGTGATTAAGTGTATTATTCTTATTGGCGCCCCAGGCTAGGCCATGCTTCCACCATGGCGCCTCTGAGGACGCAGTGCATGCCAAGTCAGCATCGGGCTATGGCGCTCGTATTAAAAGCATCGGGGGCTACTTAGCATTATTAACTCCCTTGTTCTGATTAATAACGAGCCTGCCGCCCGTGCACTGCACATGCCAAGTACAGGCCTATCACCACAACATCAACAATAAAAAACGGCACAAACTACAGAGAGGAAGTGCTTTGGTAATAGGCTACATAGCCATTTTCACACTCCCCATCTCTTACACTGTTGTGACTGCATCTGGCTAGCTGCTTCAATATAAAGGGGTTATGCCAATCGACGTTTTACACTGCTTTCATGATTATTGTCTGTTATCATAAAGGGGGCATATTTAGAAAATAGGGTGGGTCCTCAACTCAGTGTAACAGCCAGGATCTGCAGCGCTGTCTTGCGCTTATCTTCACAAATGAAAATAAACCTACTTCATACGGTGGGATATGCCCATCCATTAAATAGACAATAAGAGACTTCCCCCACCACTCTATATATTGTAGGTCCCCTTTGCTTAACATGTCTTTTGTGATGAGAGTGCAATAAAGAACTTGAACTTGAACTCCACATAGACTCCAATACAGCAAGTACATGTAGCTTCCAAATAACATGAATCCCAATGTTTTCTGCGACTAGACTGAATTTGATAAATATGTTGTATCACAATTGAAAAAGTGTCTTATAAATGGTATGCACTGATCTTTAAATTTGTCTGTAATTTGAAAAACACCCTTACTTTCGAGTCAATTACAATTATCAAACTCGACTCAAAAGGAAAATGATCTGGCGTCAAATGAAATACCTGTTAGACCAATGCAATAGTAGACCAACTGCTGCCAGAAAGCAGCGCGAGAAAAATAAAGGAAAAAAAATCGATAAAATGTAATATAAGTGCATTCTTGCAGTGAGAACCTGTAGATTTGGACATACAGTGCACAGCAGTGCGGATGGCACATCCCCATTCACTGAACACCGCAGACAATGGCTATGGCGAATGCCAGTGTTGGCATCATGCAAGGTCCGTGAGGGGCAGAAGCTGCTGGGAAATTGGAAATTACCACATATTGTAAATGTGCAGTGTCTGAATATAAACCCCATACAGATTGCATGTGGTAGAATTAGATACTGACTAAATAGGGTTCAACCTCTTCATGTCTGTCTATATGTACCTGTAGGGGCTGCATACTGCATTATCGTGCTAAGCCCTTGGTCATCATGGTACACGAATGCAGCCATGGTGAGTAGAGTCACCAGAGCTGCACGAATGCACCATGCCGACGAATTATGAGTGTATCAACCCCGTACGGTTGGCATGGTGCATAAATGCAGCCCTGGCGAGTAGACTCGCAATGACTGTTTTAATCACGACAACGTACCAGACAGCCCTTAAAGGGTTAAGTACCTTTGTGAGCTCCTATACAGCTACTACAGATAAGTGTCCCCAATAGGGAGAATACAGAGCACAACAAGGAGTACAATAAGGAGTACAAAGCTGTGCAGGAGACCAGAGCTCCCCATGTGCTGCCCAGTGCATGGTAGTCGTGCTGCTGAACGTTAAAGCTGGCTGCATCCATGGACGGACAAATTGAGATGTCAAACATTTGGTCACGCCTGGTGGAGCCTCAAGCTGTGTGGACAGCTCTCACACTTGTGTTCTAATCAGGCAATCTTCCTTCATTATCAGGCACATAGGCGGCCTGCGCAGTGGCCAGCCATGCAGGCGGGTCCCTGCTCCTGTGTACATCACTCATCTGGTCAGCTGTGATGAGGCAAAATTGGCCACGACCCTGGACGGCGGCGCAGACTGCACGGCGCCGGCAGGTATAAGCCCCAGTCCTCACCCCTACAGGTATGTACCTCCAGGTATGGGGGTCTTACCCTCTTCGCTCTGCCCTAAACACAGCCTCACAGATGCTCATTATGGTTATTACTAGTCACCACAACTGCTGGTACTTGTGTGGCCTGGAGTTGGTAATTAGGTGTGGTGTTATGGGCAGTGATAGGTATTGTTATCTGGAGATTAAAATTTGAAGAGATACTTCTGTGTAGAGGCATTAGACCATGTAGTCATTTTGTATGGCTACATGTTTAAAAGCATGTACAATGCAATACAATGTGCATATATGCATGCGATGCCTATACGTCATTGCATATCCCCATGTGCACACGCCCTGATATTAGCCTCCATAAGAAGCAATAGGGGGAAATAGTGGGGATACTTTGTCAATTTGGACGTCATTGTTAAACGTCTCATTGTACCAAAGTAGATGTAACTACTGATGTAATGGTTGCAATATATTATCCACAACGACACAATCATACTGCATTACCCCACATGACAGTGGCAGGCATATACATCAGATATGTTGGCCATATCTCAGTCATTACCCAGCAATCAACTGGGAGGAACAAATCATAAATATGTTTTCATCAAGGGTAAAATAGTAGGGTGCATTAACCCATGGCAGGATTGTACGTGATCTGGTTTTAACATGAACTTGTACCAGCTGGAGGAGGTGAGAGGAGTAGAAGACATTGTTGCAGGGACCTGAAGCATTGACTTCACATACCTCCTGACATGCCACGCCTTGTATCGGTGACTTCCCCGTGTTTGTACCCTAGGGGGCTGGCCGGGCCTCTGCCGACGGCTTATTACCTCAATCACCCCCGTGGCATGTGTTGGGGGCACATCTATCACTCTATATAGGGGTATGTAGAAGGGGTAGAAGTCCCCCCCCCCCTCACCCCTGCCTCCAGTGGACCACCCTGAAGCACTGTGAACCAGTGGTGTAATAAGCCCATACATCACGGACAGTGCTGCCCCCGATATGACACCACCATGACCTCTGGTGGACGACCTACCTGCCGACGTGCACAGTACCCGGATCACACCTCTCTACTGCCGCCTGGCGGCAACTTGCTGAAGTAAAGTCCTGGTGGTGTACCCTGGTTACCTGTGTGGCTGAAGGGCTTACACTCCTGGGTATTTACAAGCTTGTTACACTCTATAGAATTCAGTCATACACAACCTTGGGCGCCAACGCCGAGACTTAAGTTACACCCGGAGTCAAATTGGGTCACTAGCCGCAAGTTATAGATTGATTGTGTGAATTATCAATAAGAGAGATTGAGTTTGACTATGGATATAATTTGGCATGGGTAAGAGGGTCTGGAGCAAAGAAGGTTGTCCTCCCGACACTGCACTCCAAGTTATCTCAGGGAGATCCACACATTACCATGAAGGCCTGTTCCTGATCACATGATCCATTCCTACACATTTCCTTCTTCAGACTGTCAGGGGGACAATAATTTTGTATCCTTGGTTTTGAACTGAAAAGGAAAAGAGTGTGTGAGTGGTGTGGCCACCACCCACTGCTGCTTGCCGAGCCATACATAACCCTTTAATGAACGCATCATACCTTAATGGCCGTGAACACATGTCGTCATGGTGCACCAGTACAGCCTTGGCGAGTAACTCGCCGCGCCGGAGCTGTGTTACTCATATTAGGGCATCGGTCCGACCCTTTGGCAGGATATCAGACCTGTATAATGGTCGGCATGATGCTGTAATGCAGCACTGGCAAGTTACTCACCAGGGCTGCATTCATGTATCATGACAAAGGGCATAATAATCAAAGCACTACGCAACCCTTAAAGCCTTAAACATGTAAAATTGATCGCTGACTCTTATCGCCCTGGATCAGAATGTACCCCGGAGGCAAGGCAATAATTGGTAATCAGGAACATTAATCTTGATTATGGCTGAGGCATCTTCAGGAGTATTTCACACAGCACAGCTCTGACTGCGGCTCTGTGTGTGGGCGAGGGACCTTTTGTTGTGGTTTACTTACAAGTGGGAATGTTTCCTATATATGTAAATTTACGTGTTAAAATTACGCAGCCCAATCACAGATTCTCCTCCATGTACGGTATTGATATCTACCGATAGGAGAAATGCGCGCTTGAATCATTCTATGACTGGGCACACTGTCACCTATTAATATTCCTCTTCACTATTGGAATACCATACAACGTGCATACATCATGTATATACATGTCCACGCCCCTTATGGGTCACAGGCCGGGGTCAGCAGGTACAATATATCCATAGTACCATACGTCCACATGGGCAATAGTGGGAACCTGATCGCCCCATAATGGAACCTGTACACATTGACCCAACTTATCATAAATATTCCACACCCTTCTCTCTAAAACCGGCAGGGTCCAACCATGTTCGCAAATCTATGTACTGTATCCGACACCGACGTGTTACTCCTGTACTCTGGTTGAACATAACACATGACTACATGTACATTGTATCAACACAATTTCGAGCCCAGTCCAATAATCTAAGACGGGGTTTCACAATGACAACTGCTCTGATACATGTACGACCTAAAAATATTGTGTTCAGGTTACCCGACCTACCTTTTCTTTTGGCTCTATCTACATACCCATAAGTTTTCGGGCCTTTGAGTAAAAAAAAACAGGGCCTAAACTATAGTTAATTATCTATAAATTATACTAAATTTAATAAATCATTATAAAATAAATTGTGAAAAGTTGGACCTACCTGTCCTATTACCTTTGGACCATGATACCTGAATACAATAACTTTTGTTCTTCGCCTAACGCACTGTCTACCTCGTATTACAGCAGGCATTGGGCTGTCAATCTCCAATCACATATACAGTAACTGTGGGACTGGGAAGTACTGTCCCTCCCTGTTCTCCATTTTGGCTGACAGTTTGGCATCAACAAACCTTGAGGAGGTTCCTCTGTCTGGGGTCGCCTCACAGTCTGGGGACACGACATGGAGAGGGCATTGTGACGGGCAGCGTGGGAGGAGATACAATCACGTCGTGTTACCAGTGCACAGTGCCCAGAAACAAAGGGATTGCCCTTTCTAGGGCCCTAGATGGGGGGGGGGGGGGGGGTGCTGTGTCACTTGTCCATTATAAGAAATGCCCATGTCCCTTGTCAATTTAAACAAATGAGTCTTGTCACTAACACTATAAAAATATCACCAGCCCTCATGTCACTTGTCGATGTTAAAGAATGCCTATGTCATTTGTCGATTTTAGTAAACGGGTCTTGTCCCTTGTCACTAGCCCCATGTCGATTTGTCGATTTTACCTGTCTGGGCCTCTCTTTCTCACATCCACATCCACATGCACAGGGCATATACTAGTAAGATACATAGAAACAGAGACAGGGTCAGAGTCAGATACATTGTATGTTATTCAGCTTTAGGGAATATTATTTCGAAAGAGGTACAGTGTATCATCTAATGTGGTAGGTTGAAATATTATCAGGTTATTTCAGTTATTATATGCATGTCATGATTCCACAGGGCAAGATGCGAGACGGAGTAACTCTCAACTGCATTTACCATGTTAGTTGCCAGTTGGTAGGCTGACCACTCTAGTAGTATAGTATGTATCGGAACGGGACTATAGTTAAGTACTGTTTATTACTCAATCGACCTGCAGCCAATCAGAGGCCTCCCTTTTGGCGGGAAATTCAAAAGCAGCCAATGAGAGGCCTCCCTTTTGGCGGGAAATTCAAATAGGTCACGTGACCGGAAGTGACCTACTTCCGGTCACGTGACCTTTGGGCGGGAAATTCAAATAGGTCACGTGACCGGAAGTGACCTACTTAAGAGGGTCACGTGACCACCATGTTGGCGGGAAATTCAAATAGGTCACGTGACTGGAAGTGACCTACTTAAGGGGGTCACGTGACTACTAGGTTGGCGCGAATTTCAAAATAAGTCACTTGAGATTTTTATGGATAAATAAATTTTAAAAAAGAAAAAAAGCAAGCTGAAAGCTTGCTAAAAAATAATTTAAAAATGCGGCTCTTTTTTTCTAGGAGGGAGGGGGGGGGAGGGGCACTCTGGGGGGCACTCTTTAAGATGCATGGGGGGGGAGGGGGGGAGGGGGGGAGGGGAAGGGTTTTTTAAGAGTGAGACTCGCTTCTCTGCCCTCTCTTTTAGAGGGCAGAGAGGCTAGTCTACTTACAATGAAAGGTATCATGATTGCGTTTATGATGATGTGCATCATGATGTGACTATCTTACAACCCTATAAGAAATAAGCAAGACATGGGCGTACTTACACGGGCTATTTGTAAACTAATTTCTCTTGAATCTATTAACAGCTCACATTTTTTTCTTAGATGACATCTGACAGCTGCTTGCTAGGCTAAGATATTGTTAAATAAACAACTTGGAAAGCTAATTACAGTTTTCTGGCTTGAAATATAGTCTTTCAACAGACTTTTTTTCTCATCTTACACAGAGGCAAATATCAGAGACACCCAATGGCGCTTAAACTGCTCTCAGCCAAGGGTCGGGCACTGCTGGACTATAATAGACGGGTCAAGGACCGTTCTACTGTGGGTCAGGCTAGGTCGGACATTCAATAACGCGACTTTAGCAAAACTTGCTTGAAAGTCTGACCATGCGAGATCCTTATGCCCCAGTCTGTCAATGCTGTCCAGACTTTCAAGCAAGGTTGTCAAAGACCTACCTGTCATTGAATGTCCGACTTAGCCTGCCTGACCCTCAGTAGAACGGTCCTTGACTCATCTATTATAGTCCAGCAGCGCCCGACCCTTGTATGAGAGGGGTATTGACACCATTGGCTGACTCTGATAATTCGCCTGTGTGCACGGGGGGAGGAGAGGGTTTACAGCTTGCGCTTATAGAGCACTACTAGTGGAGGTTTGGATGAGGAGGCTATGACATATGATGTTTGTCTTAAAAAATAGCCATGGCGCATGTCGATGTCGCTTAATTATGCTCATATCTCATGTCAATTTTAAGAATTGCTCATGTCACCTGTCACTGTGTTTTTCAAGCTTCATGTCAAATGTCACTAGGCTTCATCTCGACTTTAGTGGTCCACACCGCCGCTGCTGCTGCTGCTGCTGTCGGTGCTGCTGCTTGTGCTGCTTGTGCTGCTCATGCAGCAGCTGCTGGCTGCTTGTGCTGCTGCTGCTGCTGCTGACAGATGCTACTGCTTGTGCTACTGCTCGTGCAGCAGCTGCCAGCAGCTGCTGAAGCAGCTGCCAGCAGCTGCTGGCTGCTTGTGCTGCTGACAAGGTCATGGGGGCTGCTGCTGACGATGTCACGGATGCTGCTGACAAATGCTACGGCTTGTGCTGCTCGTGCTGCTTGTGCTGCTGAAGTCGCTGCCAGCTGCTTGTGCTGCACGTGCAGCTGCTGCTGAAGCCGCTGCTAGATGCTGCTGCTTGTGCTGCACGAGACTGAGTAGCCGCTATTCGGCGTTTCACTCCTTATGTACCCTGTCCTAGTTAATCCTCTTAAACGGCTGAAAAGGCTCTCTCAGCACAGAGACTCTACTCAATGTAAGAGATCAGTTAAGTAAGTTTTCACATGCCACCTGACTACTGCGGGAGGGTTTAGACTTAAGCAGCTTAGTGCACACACGTGTCTGTTAGAAAAGCTACCTGCACACCTGCCTTCCTTTTTCACTAGTGTAGTGGGTCGCCGCTGTACTATTTCTAGGGAACCAGTTGGAGTTATATTTGGTATATGTGTTGTCGTGTATCCAGGCCGCACTCCTGTCTACTGCCGAGTATAAGGTTATATAAGCCCACCTGAGGAATGGTGGAGCGCGGCCTGGTTATGTGCATTGAGCCGTGACCGCCACGTGTCACCCGACATATCTCGGGTACAGTGTCGGCTCGGATGCACCGGCGCGTGGTTACCCGGAGTTCCTCGGGAACTCAAGTGTTTACGAGTAATGGAGAGAATTACATAACGACCAGTACATAAGACCTGGAGTTCTGCTAATCGAGGACCCAGTCTTGCTGCGCACTTCGGCCAGCTTGGCTGCTCCACAACAGAGCTTCCCCGAACTCTGTTGTACCTTTTAGGCCTAGTCCTGTCGCTGCTTCCACCTTGGTCACCCTGCGTCTCTCTCTGTTCTACCCTCTGGGGGAACTAGAGGAGATAGACGCACTGGTGTACAACTCCGGGTACAGAACTCCCTACGGGGGAGTCTGTCCCAAGAGGAGTTAACCAAGATGGAAGAGAGCATTGGAACTCGGGAACTATGTACTAGACCGTGAGCGTATACCTCCTGTATGTTCATATGACCACTGGTGTTCAGAAGCCTATTTGATTATTGCTATCCATCTGTATGATTACGAGCCGTATGTCAGAATGAATAAAGTGTAATTTCTGAACAACCTATTTTCGAATCTGGAGTTTTTATAGCAGATGTCTATCTTAGAATAGCCAACAGCTACACTGGTGCCGTGACCACTTTGGGTAAGTATTGATTTACATTTTTTTTGTTATGTTTCTTTCTGAAATTGAGAGGTAAGCTCTTATATGTTTGAACCAGAATTGGTAGGTTTCAAGGATAGCTATTACAGGTTGCTTTTGTGTGGTGAAGATATGTCGGATACAGAGGTACCTCCCCCGTCGGTTACTAACCAAGGGGAGGGGATGCGTCCTAGATTACGATCTAGGGTGAGGTTTGATGCTAGGCAGAAGGTGCATACGTTCAATCAGAGTAGGGAAATTGGACATGGAGGGGAAGATAGTGCCCATGAAGTGAGATCTGAGGATTCACTAGGGGACCCTCCAGCGAAACGTCCAGCTCTGGAGCCAGATAGGGAAATGGTAGGCCGGGTCCGGGACCTGCTTGGACCGGTAACCATAGAAGATATTGGAGAGGATAGTGACTCTAGTATACCTAGTCTGGAGGGTACAGTAGATGTACCAGTGAGATGGGAACTTAGACCGGTACCCACTGTGGAAGCAGTGGAGGGGACTAGAGTAGTGGTCCCGGTCAGTCAGGAAGGAGTTGAGGTAGTCAAAAGGGACGACCTAAAGGAAACTCCTGAGGAAGGGGAAGAGACAGCTGAGGTGATCTCCAGGGGAGATAAGCTGTTCCCAGATCCTTTTAGGCTGACGATACCGGGTCTAGAAGTTCCACCTTATGAACCCAGGGAGAGGTTGAGCCTGGATGACATAAGGACGCTCAGATTGAGAAATGAGCATGAGCATATGAAAGAAGGGATAAGACTAGAGGAGGAATCCCTTAGAAAGCTGAAGGAGGAAAGGGAAGCTTTCGAAAAGAGTTTTTTGGCAAAGAGGTCGGGAAACATTGGGGAACATGCAGCTCAGATAAAACATCTGGAACAAATTTCAGTCAATGTAGGTCTACTTGAGGGAACTGAAGTCAGATTGAAGTCTGAAACAGAAAAGCTAGTGGTGCGGAATAAAGAAATTAGTTCCGAGATACTGGCAAGACAGTTACAAGTAGCGGAGTATGATGAGTTGTTGAAGAAACAGGATAGTAAGTTAGGAGAGTTGGAAGCACTAGCTCAACAAGCTGAGAATCACATGGTAAAGAAACTGGAACCAGAAGTGACTAAGGTACAAAGGGACTCAGTGGGGACAGCACAAGAAGTGTCTAAAGATGAGACCTTTGTGACTGCCGACGATCCCTCAGTGTTTATAGTCAATACAGTGGAAGAGGTGGTGAAACCACCTGCCACTGAGGATCTAGATGGTTCCATGGTGATACATACAGCTGACATGTTATCCAGTGTGAGTGGACACTCATCCATGCATGGCAGTAAGTTTGATAAGAATGAGGAGTTCATGTTGGAACTGTGTGGTAGAGTTGAAAAGCTGTTTCAGGAGAAGTTAGATTGCTTTCTTGAGGAAACAGAGTCAGTGAGTGTGGAGAATGACACCAAGGGAGTAAAAGGAGACGTTCCGGTAGCCCAGGCTACAGGGAATAAGCCTCCTGTGGGACCAGGTAACACTGCTCCAGCTCCAGGTGCTCATTCTACTCCAGCTCCGGGAACAAGGCAGGTTCCTACAGGTCCGGTGAACGTGTCTACAGTGGGTAGACCAGGTTTGCCCAAGGGGGTAAACATGAATGCTCGGCCGCCAGGTCAAGGGAATCTGGCAGGGCCTAACACCTCCTATGGGGGGTGGAGTAATGTTGGCCCGGATAACTGTTATGGGAACGCAAGACCTATGTTCAATTTACCACCTCCCCCATTGCCTGGCAGTCATGTAACTCCAGGAAGCATGAATACACCAAGGACAGGAGGTACTATTCAAAGTGGGACACCCTACCAACATAGGGCAAATATGTCTATGGAGGATGAGGTAGTGTTCCAGAACAATCCAGCAATTAGAAGATTGGGGATTGATGCGGTACCAAATGACGTGGGGAACTTTAAAGCAGTGGACTATGCTTTAAGTCAGACTGATATACCGTTGAGAACGGGGATGACACCTGTGAGAAAGCAGGCTATCAAGATGAAGCAGTATGATGGCACAGTTCCATGGAGAAAATGGTTCACACGATTTTCAGCAGATATGAGACATAATGGTTGGGAGGGCGATGAATGCCTTGCAGCTTTGTCATGGTGTCTGCGGGATGGTCCTGGTGATCCCGCTCTAACAAGCTTTGAGTTAAGCGGGGGTAGAACGTACAAGGGATTAGTGGAAACAGCTTCTTGGGCTTTAGGTTCCACATCTGGTGCGGATCCCGCGTCTGAGCTAGAGGCAAGAGTTCAGAAGCCCGGTGAAGGGCACAGACAGTTTGGAATGGCTCTCAGAGTGCTAGCAGCAGAAGCATTTGCATCTATGAGTCCAAGTGATCCATGGCTGGTAAGGAAATTGTCCAGCCTGTATATAGATGGACTTAAGGACGAAAGATTGTCGAGTGAGATTGCTTCACAGTGGAAGACCACTATGTCACTAGCAGATATCTTCGAGCTTACAGAAGATGCTCTGAGAAAGAGGAAGCTGTTGAAAACTGTAGAGGCAGCCCCTGTAGCAGTAATAGAAATGCCCGTAGAAGAGGTTGAACTGACTGCAGAGGGAGTGCAAGAGGTGGCAGCAATAGATCCTAAATGGAAAGGCCGTCGTTCTTTTTATGTAAGACGAAGGATTCCAGGATCAGACGCTCAGGCGCCAGAGGAGGGTGCATTAAAGACCATGATCGGAAAAGTCATGGAGGAGCGTAGTAAGGCTGAGAAGGCTGAGAAGGTCGCATCTCGTGGTCGCGGTAAGGGGAAACCCAACAAAGACACGAAATGTTATAATTGTGGGAAGAAGGGTCACTTTGCAAGGACATGTTGGTCCAAGGATACTAAGAATGTATCATCGGTCGAGAAACAAAAAGACGGACCCTCTTCTGACCAAAGCCCACCACCGACGGAAAACTAACAGGGGTTGTTGTCGATGACAAGATAACAACCCCACCTGTGATTGTCAAAGGTACTGTTAGGGGAGAATCAAAAGATTCCACTTCATGGGAACCGCTGGGGTTAGCCGCACCTGAGTCTGATCCGCCAGGTGGAGATGGGCCCCAGGGAACGGACGAGAATGGTGTTGAAGATTTAGCTCATCTGGACACCGTCCGCAGAATTGAGTTGGCGGAAGAAGTAGAAAGGTTTTGTGCTTCGCGACTCAAACCCGATGATCCTATAGTTAAGTTTCTCAACTCGAGGGGATATGACTTGGGCGGTGAAGCTGGAATCCAGAGATTTGCCTTGCAACCTTCCCCTTTACAAGGGAAGAGATGGTACTTGCCTGTGCAGATTCAGGGCTGCTTGGGGGAATTTCTGATTGATACTGGAGCTAGTCACTCCATGATGGGTCACCATTTCTTCAAGAAGCTCGCAGGTCTGTCGACTAACCCTGTGGGGTCTGGGTCGGTCAGAAGTGCTGATGGGTCTCATATGCGGACACATGGCAGACAGGTGATACCCTTTTGGGTGAATCAACATTCATTTGTTGTTTCAACAACTGTAGCTGAATTGACGGATGAGGGAATCTTGGGAGTAGATTTTTGTTCTCTGTATGGGGCGGTATTGGATAGTGTGACAGGGGAACTCACTCTTCGATACCCACAAGAGATGAAAGTCCAGTGTGTACTCCGCCGGATTTCAGGCGTCTCGTCTGTCTCTCAGACAGTGCGAATTCCTCCCCGCCATGTGTGCAATGTAGTTGTATACTGCCGGGAAATGGAATTTGACCGCATGGGGGTGGTGGAACCGAATCAGCAGCATTTGAGTAAGCTGGGATTGGTTTCCACCAGTGCCTTAGTGCAAAGTTCAAGACGAACAGTAGTACCAGTCAGTAATATGACTTTTCAGGATGTGTACCTGGAGAAGGGGACGACCTTTGGGGACGTAACATATGCTGACGTGGTAGGAAGAGCTGACTCACCAGAAGTGGAGTTAGCAGTAAAGAGGGCAGTGGAAATAGGAGCTTTGGATCCATCCGCTATGCCAGTGGTATTGCAAGACACTGGAGAGCAGGATAGGAAGGAAGGATATGGTTTGCCACTGCATCTTTTACCATTAGTGACAGATAGCCACTTGGAGACGGAGGAGGACAAACGGAGTCTAGCTCAGCTATTATGCGAGAATGCAGACTTGTTCTCCGCTCCAGGGGAGCAATTGGGTAGAACTGACCGAGTAACTCATCGGATAGACACCGGTTCTAGCCCACCATTGCGCTTGCCATACCGGCGCCTCCCGTTGTCTAAGAAACAGGCATTGGAGGATGAGGTGGACAAGATGTTAGGGGAAGGGATAATAAGGCCCTCAGATAGTCCATGGGCTAGTCCGGTGGTAATGGTTACCAAAAAGGATGGCACCTGTCGGTTCTGTATAGATTACAGGAGACTGAATGGGATTACGAGGAAGAATGCCTACCCCTTGCCACGCATTGACGAAAGTCTGGATTCCTTGGGAGGCAATCACTGGTTTAGTACCTTAGATCTCCAGTCAGGATACTGGCAGATTGGGATGCACCCAGAGGATAAGGAAAAGACAGCATTCACAACCCACCGGGGTTTGTTTGAGTTCAATGTAATGCCATTTGGCTTATGCAATGCTCCGGCTACTTTCGAGAATATGATGGAGACAATGCTAAGGGGATTGTTGTGGAAAAACTGTCTAGTTTATCTAGACGACATCATAGTTTTCGGGAAAACTCGGGAGGAGTGTCTATCAAATCTGAACAAGGTGATGGATCGATTGAGATCCTACAACCTTAGACTGAAAGCTAAGAAATGCAAGTTCTTCAGGCAATCAGTGGAATATCTGGGCCGAATAGTCAGTGGCACAGGTATTTCGGCGGATCCAGGGAAATTAGAAGCTGTAGCTAATTGGGCAACGCCAAAAGACCAGAAAGAAGTGAGGTCATTTTTGGGTTTCTGCTCGTACTACCGCGATTTCATTCCCGGATTTGCTGAGGTGTCAGCTCCATTACAGGCGCTGGTAGTAGGAAAAAGGAAGGGAATGTTGAAGCTACCTCCGTTTATTTGGACGGAATTAGCTGGACAGGCTTTTCAGAAGCTGAAGGAGTTATTCACGGTAACTCCTGTGCTGAGCTATCCTACTGAGGGTGATCAGTTCATCCTGGACACCGACGCTAGCAACGATAGCATAGGCGCTGTCTTATCCCAAGTACAGGAAGGTAGAGAAGTGCCCTTGGCATTTGCTAGCAACAGCTTGAGTAAAACTCAACGCAATTATTGCACCACCAAGAGAGAGTTGTTGGCCATAGTAGTTTACACAAAGAAATTCCGCCATTATTTGTATGGTGGGAATTTTATTCTACGAACAGACCATTCATCCTTGAGATGGCTCCTTAATTTCAAGGAAGCAGATGGGATGATGGGTAGATGGATCTCCGCGTTGTCTGAACTAGGGATAGAGAATACCCAGATTCAGCATCGGAGCGGAGTGAAGCACGTAAATGCGGATTGTTTGTCTAGGAGACCAATCCGAAGATGTGCAAGAATGGACTGTGAAGACTGTGGCATACATAACGCGTTGGTGGCTCCAATAATGAATTTTGATCCGGCCTGGGAAGAGAACTTGGTGTTTTGGTCGGCGGAGTCCATACTTGAAGCTCAGCAGGATGACGATGGTATCAATATGTTACGGAATCTGATCCTGGAGAGAGCTGCTCGTCCCGTCAGACCTGCTCTGTCATTGGAATGTGTGGAAGTAAGGAACTTAGTGGGCCAATGGTCGCAGCTGGTAGTGCGAGACGGCCTATTGTGTAGATGGAAAACTCTTGAAGGCAAAGCCAGGAGGAGGCTACAGATAGTCTTGCCAGCTTCTCTGAGATGGGAAGTATTCGAGTTTTTCCATGGTCATCAGACTTCCGCTCATTTTGGCAGGAAACGGACTTTGGACAAACTCGCGAGGAGATATTACTGGCCTGGGATGTCTAAGGACGTAATACGTTGGTTGAGTGAATGCCCAACGTGTTGCCTGGTGAAGCCGGGCCCTGGGAAAGGTAAAACATCTCTCAGACAGGAACTGTTCGGAGTCAGATTTGCGAGGATAGCCATTGACATAATCACTGGCTTCCAGACAACTCCAAACTCCAACGTGTGCATGATGGTGGTACAAGACTACTATTCAAAGTACGTGAAGGTGATCCCAATGAAGGATCACACGGCATTAACTTGCGCACAAGCTTTGGTTGAGGAGTGGGTACTAACATTTGGCGCACCTCTCATGTTACATTCAGACCAGGGTAGGGAGTTTGAATCGCGTCTCTTTCAGGGGATGCTGGAAGAATTAGCCATAGTTAAGACACGCACTAATCCGTACCGACCGCAGTCGGATGGGATGGTTGAGAGATTCAACCGCACGTTGATTCAGGGGCTGACCACGCTGGTTAATTCTAATCAGGATGACTGGGATACGTTTTCCCAGTATGTGGCTCATGCATACAACGGTACGGTGCATGCTTCAACTGGCTGCACTCCTAACAGCCTGGTATTTGGATCTGAGATCATAATGCCTGCAGATTTGGTCTTTGGCAGTGTACTGCGGAGAAAGGATGTCCCATGCCGAGTGGCATTTGCGGAATCCCTGCGCAGAGAATTGCGGGAAGGCTATGCATTGGTGAGAGGCCATTTGAAGAAAGCGGCCATCCATCAGAAAGTAGGGTATGATACAGGCTTGAGAGAGAGGAAGTATGTAGTTGGACAAAAGGTGGTGAGATTGAAACCACCTGTACATGGAAAAATCTCGAAGGGTTGGGATGGGCCATTTGAAGTGACAAAAGTAATATCGGATGTTACTGTGTTATTGAAAAATGTGAAAGGCAAGATAGTTGCAGGCCATGTAGATCGCCTGAAGCCTTGGCTAGGTCGCCGGCCCGGCGATGAGAATGAGCCTTTGGTAGAAGTGCCAATGCCCCAACCCAGGTGGGTGCGTAAAACACAGGTTACAGCACCCCCGCCTACAAAGAAGACTAGAAAAGCAACGCCAGCTAGGAAAGTCGATGGTAGGAAGAAGAAGAAGAAGGTAGTTGCTGAAAAGGAAACTAGAGAGGTTCCTACAGTAATTGAGAAGAAGAAACCCCAAGGACCCATACGTAGAAGTGCTCGTATAGCGGGTCGAGGTGCTGTTACGTAAGAGCGGCGGGGCTGGGTTTGTTTGTTGTGGTTACCCGAAATAGTTCGGGTCTCCAAGGACTTACCCGGTAAACCCCGGAAAGTTGCGTAACTGGTGCTGATTGTCAAAAACACAACGAGAAATACCGGATTTTATTCTTTAGTCTTTGTGACGGGAATAATGGTGAAATTGACCAGTAGATGGCATTGGGGTACCCAACGTTCTGCTTTACTAAAGTTAGTTTTGAATGTTTACATGCTATGGTCTGTGAGTTAGTTTCCCATTTAGTACTTGTCGTGATGGTTTCGGATTAGAATCCAATCAAACCTAGTCAGTAATTTTTCTAAGGATAATATGAGGATCCTGATACGAAATATTATGTGGAAAGTACGGGTGGAAAACTCGTTACAACAATATGAGAAAAGGTACTCATACGTATTCCGAATTTGTTCGGACAACCAAAGAAATTTACTTTGACACGTATTTTTTTATAATGTTTGTTTAAAACAGCGTTCTGAAAGTTCATAAGCTATAAATGAGACAGCTGTGACGAACTGAAGAATTGCTATTACTTGAAATGATGTGCAAAAATACAATCCGAGAAAACCCGGCGAAGATTGCAACTACTACGCAGTTAACTCCGCCACCCGGTTTTCTTCGGATAATACCGGATAACTTCTTCGGGAAGGGCTATCCGGTACCCGTGATCCTTTGCGCTTGGGTGCGCACGCATGCTGGTTTGGCGCGGAAAGCGTCAGTCCTGCACATACCGTTGGAGAGGGTGGATGCGAAGGCACCTCTCTCCGCGTATGTAACACCGGTTAGAACATCTACATGTGAGGGAGAGAGGAGACACTAAAGTGAGGTAGTACAGGAGGACACATTTGTAACAATTTTCCTGATTTTACTACTCATTTAAGCTCATTTTTAGAGTGGGCTCCTCTGGGCCGCCCTCTGTGTAGTTATCATGGCGGATAACTATCCGTCGGGAGACTCCCATAGAAGGAGTCACTCGACGGAAGTTTCCCCTCTGTCGCAGGAACAGAGAGAGTTATTAGCTTTGGGGGACCTGGAGTCAACAGCTCCGGTCGAGTATGATCTTCCAAAACGATTTCGGGAGGCAGATTTACCTAAATTTGTGTATCATCCACCAGCTAAGATGAAGAATAGGGGTGTGAAACGCCGAAATCACAGTAATATCTCGGAGATAAGGAGAGCTGAAAAGGTTAAAACCACACAGTATCTCCTAGCTCGGGGAGAACATGTTAAGAAACTGGTAGATATGGGTTTATCAGTGGCGCAAGCTAGGGGGTTCGTGTCAGGGCCGGGGTTGAAAGGACTCGAGGCCGGGGGATTTCCCTTGTTCCAGGTAGGGAATATTGCGTCACCACCTACTTCGGGAGTGACCCGGACTGACCCGAATATGCCCGGGATACCGGTGTACCCGGTCAGTGACATGCCAGTGGGTGCTCCGTGGGGTGCTATGTCGTATGACCGTGCGGATGGTTTACATCCGGTGCATGGTAACTTTGTACCCGATTGGGATGCCCCTACACAGTCAACTCCGGAACGTATTCCAACTATGGCAGTAATGCAGCTAGCAGCAAAATTTGAGAAATTTAAGCCAGATGACGTGATTCCCGGGAGTAAGATATGCAGGGGGGCATATATCCAACAGTTGGACAAATTCAACGAGAGGAAATGTACTAAACTATTCAGACCTCCTTCCGATAATTCCAAGTCCAGACCCTATACAGGGGAGGTTACTGGGGAGATAGGGAGCCGAGCTAGGCTACCATCCTACGAAGATACAGAAAGGGATTTGGAGTGGTGGTTAGAATATACTAGTTCAGCAGCACATCAAGCTTACAAGTTCTGGGATGAGGTTATAAAGCAAAGTATGGGGACATACAGGGCTGCCGACCTCTCCAACGAAGATAGAGACCGGTTGAAATGGGCGTGGATGACATTTGTCCCGCCAGGTATGCCTACTTATAAACCTGGTAGAGGTTGGAGAATAGGTTCGGGGCAATGCCCATTCAATGAGTGTATGGATAGAAATCCAATAGCTGAGTATCTGGACCTGTACCAGTTCGCACGACATCTAGTGGAGTTCCACGCGCACTCCAAAATGATGTGGCAGTGCCGGGCCAGGCCTAATCGCTCAGTTAAATGTATGAAAGATGGTGAACCTTTCAGCACATCTAGAAAGGGTTGTATGGTAAGGCATTTAGTGGATGTACACCATATGAAGGCTGAAACTGCCATGTCCAATCTAGACATTCTCGAGAATAGTCCGGAGGCCTTAGGACTCACGGACAGAGAAAAGTGTGTGAGGGTACCACAGGGGTTGGCATACACCTTAGTGTTTAACCATAACCCGAGAAGGTTGTGGTTGAATCGAAAGGCGTGGCCATACTACCTTCAGGACTTTCCAGAGAAAGCCTCTGATTATCGTAGTAAAATGGAATTGGCCACTCCGCCTAAAGGTAAAATGCTGTCTGAAGGTAAAACTGTGGACCATGGAGTGTACACTCCTGTCTCGGTTACCTTAGGAGAGATGCGGACCACAGGTTCAGAGGAGTCCTCAGCTTCTGCTGAGTTGGACTCATCACCTGACGGCCGATCTACCCCAACCAAAAGACATGCTCCGGGGTCTTCCTGTGGGTTTAGTAGGAACACTACTGAATCCAACAAGGAGGGCTCTGGCGGAACATTACCGAGGGTTGCTGTTAGCCCAAGGCTAGCCTTAGAGGAGAAAATGGTAAATGACCTGTTGGCTTCTCCTGTAGAGGAGGAGGATGACTGTGTATTTGTGGGAGAGGAGGTAATACCTCCTACCACAATCTCTGAAGCTAGAGGGAACCCGGGAGTGTCAAGGAAGATATTAAAAACAGAAAATACTTCTACTGATAGTCAAGGGTATGTAACAGGGAAGATAGAGTCAGTAAGTGGGAAAGAGGATTCCAAATCTAAAATGATCTACAGAACGATTGATTTTCAGTCTGAGGGAGATGATTGGGTGGACCAGAAATTCACCCCACCCACAGGCAGGGTTCAATCAAGTAAAACAGAGATGAGGAAGGAACAGGAGATTGGTCGCAGACTATCCTCCGTTCCATCACCATCTACCTGTATGGGGGGTCTCTCACTAAACTCTCCATCACCTGGAGTGGGTGAGGAAGATATCTCTTTGGAGTCGGTCCCCCTGCCTAAGCTGACTGGTGATATTGATCACCCTGAGAATGTAAGTATCAGGAATCTTCTGAAAGAACAGTATGTCACTGGACTGAAAAGTTCATTTGACACACTGGATCTCGCTTGTCAACTAGCTCTGCAAGGAGCTAGGGCTCAAGCTGAGCAATTGGTAAAAGAAAGTCGTTTGGCCGAATTAGAGAAAGTGGAGACTGCTAAAGCAGAACTCCTATCTAAAATGTCCAAAATGACTGAGGAGAATGAAGCCCTCAAAAGACAGTTGGGACAACGAAATGACATGGTAGCAACCTCTAGCAGAATAGTAGATGATTTGAGATTGAACATTGAAAAATCTCGTATGGAAAGTCAATTTTTAATTGATGATCTCAAAGTCAAGTTGGATCGCAGTAAGGATATGGTCAGTTCTGCTGAACATAAGCTAACTGCTGCCAGGACTGAAATAAGTCTAAAAACCAAAATTATTCGGAAGTTGGAACACGAAATTGGTGGTCTAACAGAAGAATTTTCTAGCTATAAAAAGGAAGCTCAACAGAACGATGACTTCTATGAAGAGTTGGCTGAGTTCTTTGAGGATTGCTATGAGATACCATTGTCGAGTTGGTACGACGAGAGTGTGTACAGGGTTGAACGGGGTTCCGCCCCTCTTCCCTTAGGATTTGACGGTGATGCATACGCACAAAGGTTGAGAGCTGACTCCAGGGCTAGTAATACCCCTAGGAGTCCTCCACCTCCATCTACAGAAGATGAGACGCACCTGGCCGACTGCAGTTACGTGGCTGCCACCTCCATGGCCTGTGGGTCATCGGAGTTGGTTCCTGTGACGTCTGTTCCTAAGACGTCCGTGGCTGTGACGTCTGTTCCGGTGTCACCTGTTCCTGTGACGTCCGTTGCTGTGGCGTCTATTCCGGTGTCACCCGTTCCTGTGACGTCTGTGGCTGTGACGTCTGTCCCTGTGTCACCAGTCTCGGTGACACCTGTTGCTGTGACGTCTACCTCTGTGTCGTCTGATGCTAAGACGATGCAGTATACTACCATGGGGGTGGACACAACCGTGTCTTCCTTTGAGACTATGGATACTCCAGCCGGGGTGTCCGCTCTAGCGAGGATGGTGGTGAATGAACTGCAGACAGAGTCACATAACTCGACTCCTGTCTCAACACCAATACTCGACACCACCTCTTGTCAGTCACCGTACCAGATAACGGAAAGTGAGACTAGAGAGGCGGTTCAGATACTGATGGAGCTGAACGATGCAATTGCTGAGGCTGACTTACGTCTGTCTATCCGTGATGCTGAGGCGCTTATGGCTCCTGAAAACGAACTCGAACAATCCATGATGGTGGATCCTCCAATGGACCTACCTGTGACGACTGGTTCTATGTCTGGGAACCATCGTCCATCTACCCTGGACATTCCTGTATCCATGGCGAGTATAGCTATGGGTGCTCAAATGCATGGTCCTGACCCTGACGCTTCGCAGCTACGGTTTGGGATGGACATATCCATTGAGATGAGTGACAATCGACCTAGTGAATGTATGTCTCCAGTGTCCAGAAACGAAGAACTTTTGCTGAGTGGCGAGTCATAAAAACATTCCCAGTTGCAGCATATATGGAACCTCTACCATGTGTCGTCATCAAGGTTGAACTTTTGCAGTAGTGGGGTTGTTAGTACACCACGGATCATATGATGCTTTATACTATAGACTATAAGTCACAGGATGACTAGATAGATATATATATATATTTATAAAAGACTGAGATGACAAGAACAGTGGATCATTATCACCTATTTATGAAAAGACTTTGATATGATCTAGGTTTGCAGTTATCGCTATATATGAAACTGTTAAAACCATCACCAAAGAGTGTTCTATATTTTTTTGCCATAAGACAGTATTTGTGAAACGGGTTCTGTTTGAGTTGATGACATATGCTATAGGTATGATTATTGTATGCCGATTGTGATACTCAGATTTAACCGTCCAATGAGTAAAGATATGAGGGACTGGATCCTGATGATACCTACTGAGATGAAAGGTTGCTTGACTACATTCGTACTATGTGTAGATCTGTGGTAATAACATATCAATGAACCTGAAAAACGCAAAATTTATTCAGGTACTGAGAGTGGAAATTGCGTAAGTTGTTATGGAGATCTGTAGGCTCCCGTTGATTACTTTCAGAAGGAAGGTATCGAGTGAGGAGCCGGGTCATTCTATTTTTCAGCTTGCTGCGTTTTTGATCTTTGAACTAAGTGTGGAGACTAATTCTCCCTGAATCGTTGAAATATGTTACGCCAACACTAGATCTGATTGCTTACGGTATTCCTATATGGAGAATGTCACTTGTATTATTGTGTGAAGACACCCATGTGACCATGGTGCATAAGGTTTTGGAGACCTTGATTGGATTGAAAACTGCATTTACCGGATCTACGCTATATGTTCATTTATTCCAAAAATATTGATCTTTCAAACCTTACTCTGGCACGTAAAGCGAGTGAGTCTATTCAAATAGACGGGTTGGGTCAAGGTTTACTATAAAGTCGACACTTGCCACCTTTTTTGTTTCCAATATGTCTTGTACTAAAACTTGGTAACTTTTAAGGAGAAGTGCTCATATTTGATCTGTATGTATACGATACCTGTTGTAACAAATCGTTTTCGATGAGACATGGTTAGTATGCGATAAATGTGTCTTGAAGGTTTTATATATTTTTTTATGATATATAGTCAAGTTTGTTTTATAGGGCTTGACTGGCTGTGTGGAGTTTATCCTCTTAGTCCCATAAATCATGACTGTTATTGAAGGATTATACTCGATTATTGTGTAACTGGATCCTGATGGTTGATATGATTGACGTTAATATCAAAAAGGATGAATACATATCTATGATACCCAAGAAATATATTAGTGGTTCTAATAGAAAGAGTTACGCTTGCCTCCACTATGTATATGTTTGGAGACAATATATTTGTTTTTTGGGTTGTTTGGAGATAAAATTTGTCATTTGTATTAAGGTAGTATAATAATACTGCACTTAGTGCTGCTATTTAGACGCTGTGATATTGTCTGAAGGGGGGTAGTGTAGTGGGTCGCCGCTGTACTATTTCTAGGGAACCAGTTGGAGTTATATTTGGTATATGTGTTGTCGTGTATCCAGGCCGCACTCCTGTCTACTGCCGAGTATAAGGTTATATAAGCCCACCTGAGGAATGGTGGAGCGCGGCCTGGTTATGTGCATTGAGCCGTGACCGCCACGTGTCACCCGACATATCTCGGGTACAGTGTCGGCTCGGATGCACCGGCGCGTGGTTACCCGGAGTTCCTCGGGAACTCAAGTGTTTACGAGTAATGGAGAGAATTACATAACGACCAGTACATAAGACCTGGAGTTCTGCTAATCGAGGACCCAGTCTTGCTGCGCACTTCGGCCAGCTTGGCTGCTCCACAACAGAGCTTCCCCGAACTCTGTTGTACCTTTTAGGCCTAGTCCTGTCGCTGCTTCCACCTTGGTCACCCTGCGTCTCTCTCTGTTCTACCCTCTGGGGGAACTAGAGGAGATAGACGCACTGGTGTACAACTCCGGGTACAGAACTCCCTACGGGGGAGTCTGTCCCAAGAGGAGTTAACCAAGATGGAAGAGAGCATTGGAACTCGGGAACTATGTACTAGACCGTGAGCGTATACCTCCTGTATGTTCATATGACCACTGGTGTTCAGAAGCCTATTTGATTATTGCTATCCGTCTGTATGATTACGAGCCGTATGTCAGAATGAATAAAGTGTAATTTCTGAACAACCTATTTTCGAATCTGGAGTTTTTATAGCAGATGTCTATCTTAGAATAGCCAACAGCTACACTAGTATTTACCCCCTGCCGACTTATAAGGCACCTATACACGCCTTCTTGCTTCTAGAGCTAAGCTGACTGGCAGCTATTTTAAAAGAGAATACTCGTTACCTGTATAACGGATAAGGGGGTTATGAGATTAGCGTGTGTATACAAAAAAAAACAAAAAAAAAGCTACAGGGGGCGCGTGTCTGTCTGTGAGGTAGAGACCATGTGGTAAGCGACTCAAGTGTAAAACAACAGCACCTCCTCTTGTCGCAGTGAGTGGTGTGGACGGCGGCTGGCTAGTTGAATTTAAGCGTCAGCTTGAAAGATAAGGCCAAATAAAAAAAAAGGTTTGTTTCAGGTCACCCGACCAACCCTAGCAAAACAGGGTCGACCCTACGTTTTTTTAAGCAAGTTTGAAGAAAATTTCATATTTTTATACTTTTTGGGTCATTTTTAGAATTTCCACGGAGGATGGCTAGTACTTTCATGTTAAAAAAATAAAATAAAATAAAATAAAAATCCGACCTACCGACTCCAGTCTTTCTGCCCATGTTACCTGAAACATACCTTTTTATTTTTTTTTGGCTTAATCCGTTCACGGGCTGGCGCGTCACACCTGTCGTTAATCACCCCCTGTAGTCTTTGTATACACAGGTGACTCGGCTTTATCTCTTCACCAGCTATAATCCCATATACATGTAGCGCACGTTACACTCGTTAATTCTCTTTTCATGCTGATGGATTAGGGGTGGAAGGGTTCAGGTGAAAAGCGATTTGATTCTCTCTGGAAGAGGGTTGGAGCTCTAGGTGAAAACAAGCTTAGAACATCCAGATTAGCTGCTCTCTCGGCTATATAAAGAGCTTCATTTTTTCTAATCTCTGCCCACTTCGTCTTGTTGTACACTATCAGTCACGAGGCAGACGCTGGAAGTAGCAGATGTTTGCAGTATGGTTTACACAGAGGTTACCTGCTAATAGGATTTTGTCAGAATAGGGTGAGTTGCTATTAAAATGAACATTTTAAATGGTTTGTTAATATGGTATCTGATGTTAATGAGCTAACACCTAACATTGAGGATTATGACCTCCCAGAGGGACGTCTCGCTAAATTCTCCAGTCTTGACTATAGTCTTAACTGTCTAAAGACTGTGGAGCGCGTTAATGGGGGGCCTCCTTACTAATTTCACTTGACCAGGCCGGCAGGGTCAACTAGGCTAGGTAATTACAACCACAAGGGTGGCTACTCAACATGCAAGTAGACCTACTACTACGAGATTGTCTTTTGACCACTCTGCTGCCGCCTGCTGGTCTGGCCATTACATGCTCTAGTATAGTTCTCCGCTCTTTTCGTCAGATGACGCCACAATAGGGTTTTTGTACATTTCCACGATACTCGCGAACATTTTAAACGCATAATGACCTATAATAAGCAACAAAGCACACTTCTAATATATTGAATATAAGAAACATGTCAATGCTGTGTATTTCTGATAGAATGAGGCAGATTCTTTGAAATATCAACTAAACTATAGTGAGATTGAAAATACTACACCATATCTAAAGCGATATAAAAGCTATATAAAGTCAGAACTTCTCACGGAACGGCATCTGCAACAGATCACTCAACCATTCGTCTTGAAATGCCACACAGGGTTCCCGTCCAACAGGACTCTGAGCCTTGACGCTTTTGAGGAAGGTTTGATCTCATGCTGCTTAACATGTGGTGTAATTAATCAACACCGCGGCCCCTCTTTAGGGGCCACACAATAAACAAAGAATAAAAAAGGGTAGACCTTAGGTTTAAAGTGAATCTCCCAGGATTTTGGCGAAGTCGACAAAGGGGTAGATAACAGATTAAACTGCAAGAGACTATACGCAAACCTTGATACTCTCAGAGGGGGAGCCCCATATTGCGGACTTGTGGTCAGATCTATCCCTTCTAGGGGGCAGGTTGCATGTCGTAAATGTCTACTACAGACATTGGGATATATTGTTAATCTTACTCTAGGGTCTCCATAATTAGACCCTGAATCCGTTGTTAAACGGGTGTGAGGGGGTGGTAACTAATACTTATGAGATGTTAGCTTAGTTCATAGTCTCCTTACCAATTTTCACTTGACCAGGCTGGCAGAGCCAACTAGTCTAGGTAATTATAACCACAAGGGCGGCTACTCAAGATCCAAGTAGACCTACTACTACGAGATTGTCTTTTTGGTCCTTCTGCTGCTTAGTTATTACATCCTCCAGTCTAGCTCGCCACACCCTTTGAGCAGCACCACCATTGCCTCGGTAAAAGTGTAGGGTGTGTGCTTTCCACCTTCAGGCATCCATAGATTCGATCACTATCACCCCCCTTGAAATGACTTCAGCTGTTAATTAGGGCGTAAAGCCACCAACCAAGTCCCTGTCAAAAGATGTGAATAACGAAACGCGCTAGTATAGTTCTCCGCTCTTTCGTCAGATGGTGCCACAATAGGGGTTTTGTACATTCCTACGATGCTCGCGAACATTTCAACGCATAATGAGCTACATAGGCAACAAAGCGCGCTTCTAATATATTAAAATATAAAAAACAATTCAATATTGTGTATTTCTGATAGAAATGAGGCGGTTTCCTTAAATACCAACTAAACTATAGCGAGATGAAAAATACCACACCATATCTAAGGCTTTATAAAAAACTATAGAAAGTCAGAACCTCACACGGATCAGCATTCTGTCTGCAACGGATCACCCCTGACCCACTGGTCCTCGCATGCCACACACGGCTCTGCCGTGTTTGAGCTTTGAGGTATCACCCATCAAGTGATCCATGCCGCCCAACATGAAGCGTAATTAATAGCTGCTGTTGCATAGCACAGTGGCAGCATCTAACTAACTCTAAAGAGTTAGTCGGCCCCTCTTTAGGGGCCACACAATAAACAAAGAATACCCTGAATCTGGGACCTGCGGGCGAGGGCCCCAACTGTGAAGTCATTATTGGCCACATTGGTAATATCAATTAAAACTTTAGACAACACCCACCTTAAGTATCATTAACGGACAATATCAATAAACTTAGCATCCGCCTGGTTACCACATTTAGCACCAATTTTACAACTCACAGGGGCCACCCTTGAAAATAACACTAGCCTCACCGCGCTTTTTATTGCTCTGCTGATTTCTCCAATCCAAAACATGGGGTATCTAGTCTAGCTGTGAGCTCATTGGGCCAAACAAAAAAATAATCCGTGTTCAGGTAACATGGTCCAAAAAAAAAAATAGGGTAGGTCGGTCGATTTTTTTTTTTTTAGGATTTTTTTTTAGGGTTTTGAGATGAGTTGTATGGGAGAATCACATTGTATAGAGTTGTTATTTGATAATGTAGGACCAATATCTGTCTAATTAAGCCATTATCAGCACTGTTTTTGTCATAGAAAGGATTTCCTCCCTTCTTATCTTTCAAATGATGACAAATAGGATAGTTGAAGGTCATTAGGTACTCCTTTCCCCTTTGGTGATAACCTAGATCAGGAAAAGTCTAAAAAAAAAAAAATCTAAAAAAGATTAAGGTCAAGCCAAAATGATAGGGTCGGTCGGGTTACCTGAACACAACTTTTTTTTTGTTTGGCCTTAGGTAAGTCCTTTGTCGACCTCGCCGGCAAGTCCCGGATTCAGTATAGAAAGACTAAGGGGACGGGGGGTAGGTCTTTAGGTTTAGTGCTATCTGTGTCATTAGACCATTTAAGTGACATGTGACACTAGCATTCTTAAAAATCGACATGCGACATGAATAAGAAATTCTCAATTACGGTGCCCCTACATTTTCCCCCTTAGTGACACTATTAGTATTATAGTAGTACCGAGAACTACCCTCTTTTTTTTTTTTTTTTTTTTAGAAAACTAAGTAAAAATATCCTTCTTCATGTCCAGTTACATACAATGCCGATCAATTTGACACTGTAGCAGCCTGTCTCCATATCTGTATGCTGCATTAATGCACAATACACGGTTCTGCACGCACTTAAACCAAGGCTAACATGGTTGACCTATATAGATGTGATACTCTCGTTTTCGGGGCTAGTAGAAATTAGGCGTCTAATACGGACGTTCCGGGTTCGAACCCTCACTAAGTTTTAGTCAAGACGTCTAGCCACGTCGCCTAAGGCGACGAAAGCGCGTCAAAGCGTTTACAGGGTTCGAACTCGTGAGCTGCTCCTTGGGGCTGCAAAAAAATTTTGGGTTTTTGGACTTTAGGCCTTAATTTGAGGGTGATCCCGGGCTGATAGAAAAATAATTCTTGGACGAGCGGATAGCTCTGGATCTCTTTTATCTAAAACAGCGAAAAATTGATTATGGTTTCGCCGCAATTCATCCGAACGGGGGGTAATCAGCCCCCCCCTCTGCCAATGAAGGCAGTGAATCTTGGCAACCGTGCAATCACTCACGGCCACCGCGACGAACCGACAGAAGAGATCGGCATCTTAGTATGATTCGTGTGACCTACTTAGAGGCTCACACGGTGGAGGTGTGTCCGGCGTTCGGCGCGCTGATTGGCTACTGGTAGGAGGCGCTGTGCCGCGTCAAGAACTTCACCTATTTGGGGCGGCTGTTAAAGGCGCACTGAGTTGAGGTGCACCTTTAAGCAAGAGCGCGATCCGGCCTAGTCTTGCGGACCTCTGTTTGGAGAGTGTAGCGGGCGGCTATGTCGCGCTCTCCAACCACAGGCTTAACAGTGGTCCGCAAGACTAGAGTGCAAGACGCGTGCACACACAGACCGAACAGACACACACAGACCCACACACCCACACACTCCTATCAGTGAGACGTCTAGCAGATTCGGGAGAGGCGACCAGGGAGGTACTCTCGGCTAGCGGCCACTAATTGACTGTTTAGATAAGGCACAGAAACAAGGGTGATGACAGACTACGTGTTCAAGCAGCCAACATGCCCTGACACTTGATAATGGGTGTGGACCGCTAAATTCGATATGGTGACATGACCATTTCTTATAATCGACAAACGACATGAGGTCTAATGACAAGTGACATGAGGCCCAAAAAATCATAGTGACAGGTGACATGAACATTTCTTAAAATCGACATGGGATATGAACATTATTAAGTGACATTGCCATGTGACATGGTCATTTTCTAAGATCGACATTCGACATGGGGACCCCCCATCCAGAGCCCCTTGATAGATGACAGCTGTTGTGTGTAAGAAAAGTGTATGCCTCACAATCAAAAGATGATAAAAGGCTTTATCCCACTCGATGTGGGTTTTGAATCAAATATCAAGGGATCAAATATCAGATCGATATTTGACGTCGTCAAGTGATATCTGACGTTGTCAATCGCTTTTACTATGTAGTCAAGGTTGTAAAAACAGGGCGCCCTGATTGGTCAACAGCATGAATGAAAGTTGCATCTCAAACTTTTAATACTCGGTATGGGGCCCCGTGGGACTGGGGCCAATATTTGCAATTTTCGGAAATACTGTCGAGAATTTCTAGATGGAAACAACTTGTCTGGGGTAATTTGACCTCTACTCTTCGATATTCAAGTAATACTCAAGCTATTCTGACTCTAAACATGAGTAAAACGGTCATTTACCAGCGTTATCGGCAGCGCCGACATCAACAACTGCTGATCTCCCTTGGTTACATGACCCAGTTCCGTTTCTAAGGCCACATGGATCGGGGCCCTGAAGGGGTATCTGCAGAGGCCCTATATCGGGCCCTAGATATGTACATTATATTAATATCTCATAACTTAATTTACTCTAAAATCTTTTTGATGGTTCATAACCTTGACCCTTATCTCCTTTTCTCGCGGGATAAAGATAGAATTTGGTTGTTGGCGTGTCCTCTCGTGGATATCTGCTCTTCTCCACGGCACCTCTCGAGCCCCCTGCGGGGCCTCTCGAGCTGCCGTGGAGAAGAGCAGATATCCACTCGAGCACACGCCAACAACCAAATTCTATCAATTCATTAATTTGATGAAATTCTAAAATAGATATATTATTCATGTTCTGTGTTCCACAGAAGTAATTTAATTAAACCTCAACTCCTTCTAGAAGCAGTAATACAAAAAATGTATAACATGATAACGTTGTATCAAACATTTTCTTATATACAGGCTTCTGGTAGGAGTTGAATCATAAATAAAGTACCTATGTGAAGCACATGACGTGCATGTCATGCTTATTAAAGAATAACATCAATTCAATCGGGTATTCAAATATTTTGGGTTTGCAGGCACAGTTAGAAGGGGTAAGGTTAGTGGTGGTATCTGACCAGGATGTATCAGATTACTACAAACTACCCCTGCCCCCTTCCACCACCACCACCACCACCGCTGGTCACCGGCTGTCTGGAGCTCCCGTGGCCAGGGGATAAATTCTATCCACTCTGAATCTGCTAGACGTCTCTCTGCTATGTAGTGTGGGATGTAAAAGAACCCTTGTCTCGGTAAAAGGGCCAATAGATTCGATCACCATCACCGCCCTTGAAATGACCATAGCTGTTAACTAAGGCGTAAAGCAACCCACACACCCACACACCCACACACCCACACATTTTTCTGTATGAGCCTTCAGACCTCAAGCTGCTCAGTGTACGGGACTAGGTTTTGTCATAGGCCCTACGGACACTACTCAAGGTAAAAATAAGAGAGCTGTCTCACCATGACATTGGGCTGGCTGTAGTTTTTTATGTTTCGGTACCTACAACCAAAACAGCCAGTACCCACCCCAGGGCTTCATGTCGCACGCGGGAAAAGTATAACGGTGGCGCCAACTGTCGGAATAGCGGGTACACTACGTCAGTAGTTCTTTTGTTCTCCGCTGAGTGACTGGGCGAAATGTAGTCGGTAGCTCTATTTTCTGTGCACTGTTCTGTTCATTTTCTACACTTAACACTTAAATAGACCGCGTGTTTGTACAAGCTAACCGTTTTTATCAGTGCAAAAATTAAATAAGCATCGGATAGAACACTAAAAAAATGAGAAAGTAATCCAGCACTTAGTATAAGGCACCAGTTTTATCATGACACACCGAAAGTCTGGTTTTTTTAAGGTGGATAAGACAGTCGACTGAGAGCTCCAAACTAACCAAAAACGTACCAGAGGTCGATCTATCTCGTACCCGACAGGGCAGGGGCCTTCTACACCCCGGCTCTGATTGATGAGCAAGCGACAATTGTTACAGAGGGCCTATTCCTCTTTTGAGGTGGGCCCAAAATTGAACAAAAGAATAAACTCAAGAAAAAGCCTTAGGCTTAAAAGAGTTGTAGATACCGATTTTAACGAGGAAGTCACATTCATTAGTTTACAAATAGCCCGTGTAAGTACGCCCATGTCTTGCTTATTTCTTATAGGGTTGTAAGATAGTCACATCATGATGCACATCATCATAAACGCAATCATGATACCTTTCATTGTAAGTAGACTCGCCTCTCTGCCCTCTAAAAGAGAGGGCAGAGAAGCGAGTCTCACTCTTAAAAAACCCTTCCCCTCCCCCCCTCCCCCCCTCCCCCCCCATGCATCTTAAAGAGTGCCCCCCAGAGTGCCCCTCCCCCCCCTCCCTCCTAGAAAAAAAGAGCCGCATTTTTAAATTATTTTTTAGCAAGCTTTCAGCTTGCTTTTTTTCTTTTTTAAAATTTATTTATCCATAAAAATCTCAAGTGACTTATTTTGAAATTCGCGCCAACCTAGTAGTCACGTGACCCCCTTAAGTAGGTCACTTCCAGTCACGTGACCTATTTGAATTTCCCGCCAACATGGTGGTCACGTGACCCTCTTAAGTAGGTCACTTCCGGTCACGTGACCTATTTGAATTTCCCGCCAAAAGGGAGGCCTCTCATTGGCTGCTTTTGAATTTCCCGCCAAAAGGGAGGCCTCTGATTGGCTGCAGGTCGATTGAGTAATAAACAGTACTTAACTATAGTCCCGTTCCGATACATACTATACTACTCACTCTAGTGTTATAAATTGGATCAATCGTGATTAATTACACAGGGCTAGTACAAAAGTGCACCCGCGTGTATATGCAAAAGACCCTGCACGTGATGGTGAAGGGGTGGGGCAGGCCCCTCGATCACCCCCTCTCGTGTATGACGTCTGTCACCGTTAGGAGGATGTTAGCAAAAGGTGTGAATTTATGGTGCACTTTGGCGCCATTGGTTATGCAGTCGTCCATGGGTCGACATCGAAAATGCCTTAGTTATCCTGGCGGCATGCACGGAGGAAGCTGGAGGAGGCAGGGAGGGGTGTTCACCTGCACTGCACGCAGGTGTGTCCATAGGGAAGGATGGGGAGGTGGGTGGGCCGACCTACATATCCCTTTAAGGACCACATAGTGCTTTACTCCAGGGCCCTTAAGTTTAATGTGGTATGGCCATTGTCGCCATGATGCATTGACGTAGCCGTTGCGAGTGACCTGTCAGGGCTAAATTCAAGCATCATGCCACACACAAGGTTGATACACTGCCCAGGGGCGGATCCAGGATTTTGAAAAGGGGGGGTGGGGGTCCACCCCAGAAGTATGAAGTTTAATACACCTAAATTATCAGCGCAACGTGTGTTGAAAGCGACATGCTTTGATCATTTTAGGGGGTTTGGGGGCATGCCCCCAAGGCTTAGACATTTTTAAAAATATAGATGTCAATCGGTGCAATTTATAGCATTCTGGTCTACCTCAAGGCTGTGAAAAAATTGAAAATATAGATGCCAATTGGTGCAATTTAAAGGATTTTGGTCTAATCCAAGGTTGAGATAATGTTAAAAATATATTTGTCAATTGATGCACTTTAAAGCATTGTGGTGAATGCCACGGCTTAGAAAATATAGATGTCAATAGATGCAATTTATAGCATTCTGGTGTACTCCAAGGCTGAGAAAATTTTCGAGAATATAAATGTCAACTGATGCAATTTAAAGCATTCTGGTAAATATCCAAAGATTGAGAAAAATGTAGATGTCATTGATGCATTTCATAGCATTCTGGTGTACCCCAAAGTTATGTTTAGTTTAGTAGGTAGATGTCCAGGGGTAGGATATGGATTTTGGGAGGGGTTTGGGGCATATGTGGTCCCTACTGATCTCTCTTAATGAAGATTTTAGCAGTGTAAACATGCTGGGAGTAACCACCTCATGTTGCCTGCCACCTTGTGTAGTTTGACAATCAAATTCCAACGAGTCTGCACATACATCTTCTGTGTTTGTATACTGACTTTCCGGTGGACATCCTTATGGGCCTACCAGCTGTCTACATGTATGAAAAGGGAAAGGGTCTGACCCCCCCCCCTGAATCTGCCCCAGCATCAGGTACATGCTGCCATTTCTAAATGGACATTTGGGAGTGGACATCTGAGAGTGGAGGTTCAGAAAATTTTGAAAATATAGGTGGCAATTGGTACACTCTCTTGCATTCTGGTTTACTCCAAGGGTGAGAAGATTTTGAAAATATTGATGTCAATTGATGCACTTTATAGCACATATATGGGGGTGGACATCAGGGGTGGACCAAAAGGGGGGGTCCACCCTCGGCAAAGTCTATGTGAACAGTCTTATGGGCAGACCAAAAGGGGGGCAGTCCGGACCCCCAGGACCCCCCCCCCCCCTGGATCCGCCCCTGCTGCCTAATGGTCGGCATAATGCATGAATGCAACCCTGACGACTAGACTCGCCAGACTTGCGCTCGTGCATCATGACGACAAAAGGCATAACACATTGAAGCGCTGTGGCCCTTAAGGGTTAAACATGGCTGATGCATTTCCTCCTGTTGGCTTTGGCCGCAGTAAATGATTACAACAAGTACGTTTATTATGTACATTGCTTTCATATCTATTAGTTTATCCCCTTGGACATCCAACTGCTTCCTTTGCATCTCCTGTGGAGGTGGCTGTTCACTGGTTGCTAGAACTATTATGCCTTGTATTAGTATCCATCAGCAAATGGCGAATAGCAATAGGCTCTATCTAGGTCGGATCCAGAGGGGACGCCCGGGGGTTCTTTGCCTCCATCCAAGTAAAATAACCTGCTCTAATATTGAGATAATCATATCTCGGCCTATACGCTAAACATACTGAAGGGCATTATAATCCCATCTGACTAAGAACACAATGAATTGAATAGGATCAATGCATAACGTATGGTGTAGAGATCACCGGAGCAATTGTCTCCTATTGCATAATTGAAGTGTTGGCTGGGTGTAGGCCCACAGGCCTCCATTCTGTATAGGCAGACTGAGAATGGACACCATGTAAGTTTAATGAGTGCTACATGTTTGTAAATGTTGATCTTAATCTTGGTAGTGATATATGATACACATGGGAAGATAACGTATCCAAGTCATGATAGAAGATGATCTTTTAGTTTGGGCTTAAGTGCGTGATGTTATCCAGCCCATGCATTAATTGAGATTAATTAAGATTGAGAGGTATAATGCTAGACATTCAACATGACCAGCTAAAAGTTAATGCAGTCACAATAGAATACAATAGAGCTTTACATCAATCATATTGTCCTGTGGTACATATGTCAATAGTATGGGGGCTTGAAATATATAATTATTGTGGACATATTATATACATCTAGGGTGTGTGTTTTACCACTAGGGCAAAGTTGTCACTTAATTGTCCAAACTTTTTCATGTAATATCTTGTTTAATTTCTAACCCATAGTTTACCTGTAAAAATGTGTAGGCCAGAGATGTGTATGATTTGTTTTCTACAAATCAGAAACAATGCTGATAAATTTTAAAAGAGTTTACCTCTATATATCGTTGCTTGTATGCATGGATCCAGCTGGCCGACAGGATGCCTCGAGGATCGAGATACGTAAACAGGACACATGGATAGTATACATATCAGGTATGTGGACAGGGGGAGGGGGGTACATTGGGCAGCTAGATATTGGGGGGGGGGGGGGTATGTGACAGGCCCCATAGTAGTGGGGTGCTGTCTGTCAGTGGGTAAGGACGTAATGGGATGACACCCACACACCCCTGTGCCTGGCACACGCCGACCAGGGTGGACTCCACACCCCGGGGCCCTGTTATTATACCTCCTGCCACTACTCAAAAAGACGTGGGGAGACAACTCTACAAGCAGTTAAAAGTCACTCCACCCTCCACACTATTGAGAGCTTAAGTTTGGGAGAAATTAATCCTGAGGTATTCAAGGGGAGGGAAAGGGAAAGACAGACAGGCAGGCAGATATAGACAAACAGAGACAAAATGACACAGACAGACAGACAGAAATATGGAGAGCGCGCCAGAGAGATTGATCGAGATCCCCTTATATTATGTTTAATGCATTTATATATGCAGATAAAATGTTGTTTGTAACACTTAAAGACATTGTTGGTTTATCATGATTTTCTCTGTCAAAAATCTGACAATACATATTGAATTCTAAAAAAAAGTGTGAAATTTGATATCCCAACTGCACTCATAATAACATATGTTTTGAATTAATAAATCAAAATATAGCTTTCATAGCACAAGTTCGCTCACTTTTCAGACAGGGCACCATATTATATAAACCGGTAGCAACAAAGACTGACCACAGCTTTCACATACCGAATGTTATATATAAGGTCAGCATTATACATTGCCTCAGAGCCACCTTATTGCATTGCCGTCCTGCAGCCATCGGGTGACAGCCATGGTGTCGGGCGGGCGGCAGGAGGAGGGAGGAGGAGGGCGGGAGCGGCAGGCATGGCTGGCGGGGTAGCTACAGGCGCTGCTCCCCCCGCGTCTCTCCCCGTGTCAGGTGCAGGAGGAGGACGGGTGGATCCTGGATCCCTGCCCGACACCAGGCGGGGGGATCCCGGGGCGGATCCCGCGCCGCCCGCGGCAACACGCCCCTCCCGTACAGCGGCCGTACTCTGTGTGTTACAGGTCAGTGTAGTTTGTGACAAGTCAAGTTGGACTTATGCTAAACTTTAAAATGTGCTACACTAAAGCACTCCGAATGAATAGGGGAACGTTCAATAAATGGCGTCACTGCGTCACCCTAAAAAAGGGGGTGCGCCCCCCGTTTGCCATGTATGTGAAGGGGGCGTGCCCCTCCTTTTCCAAAACCTGGATCTTCTACTACATATCTATATTTGCACAAGATACATTGTAGTACCCCGGCGAGTTTGAGGGAGGGCGATCGCAAAAGATCGCAAAAAAAGGAGACGTCGTTTTTGAACGTTCCCTAAACCATGCATGGTCTAAATGCGAATACCTGTATATCTATACTTTTATCCTACTTGCAGGACGATCTCTCTTGTATACATGCTGTCATAAATTAATATCGCCTAGACCAGGCGCCTTGTTTTGTAATGAAACAGGTGTTTTTAAACAGCACATCAATGAAGTGTATTTCCATACTTCTTTCTTTGGTAATGATATATTGGTCACATATACTAGTATACGAGTCACTGTATCTGTTTTATGCTCATCCCGTATACATACTAATGTATACCGGTATCATGCGTGGCTACATTATGTGCATGGCATAACTGGTTATTCATGCATGCGTCACGATTAATTTACGTCATTCAATTCTGTTTGAAGGTTAACTTCAAATGTGTGGGGGCAGTTTCAATAGGTCCACCAATGTACACGTGCACTATATTCGAAGACCTTATATAGCTTTATATATAAATCCCCCCCTCAACCCCCTGCCCCCCCCCCCAACACACACACCTCGTTTTATTCTTTCTGGTTATGATTCGCTAACATTGCATGTGGGATTGACTTGTTAGTCAAAAGGGTGAATTTAGAAAAGACACAGAGGAGTAGGAAGGTAGGGGTGGGTTGCATATAAACGGTTAAACTATAGACCCAACAGCTATATCGTGTGTCCCCGTTGTATATGTCCCCTTGACAACCATTGGAACAGGAACCTTGCCGTGCAGGGGTGCCCTTAGTAGAGAAGTCAGCCGGGAGGGTGGGGTCGGCGTCAGGTAATGCTAAGATTAAGTCCATTTTGGACACTGTAATTGTCGGCCCCCGTTGTGTCATGGAGGATAATAGAACACGTCTTTGACGTTTCCGTGTCGCACCATGCCGTAGTCACACCTGCCCCTGACGTTTGGGACCAACATGCATGTATAGGGTCATAATATGGGATACTTATGTGCTTGGGAAAGCCCTGGAGGTATGTACATGTATGGTGTGGACTTTTTGGGGTAGTCGCGTCATATGCAGGTTTGCCATTATGCACGTCGTTCAGGGGAGTGTATAGAATGACCCTAAAATGTAGGGTGGGAGATAAGTTTGAATATTTCAGCCCTGAAGCCATACATTTTAGGGTAGACAAGATTGAGGCGACATTAGCTTTCTGCCTGGAACCCTGAGGTGAAGTATTGCAAACATATACCTGTGGGTCACGTCACTATACATGCAGTTGAGGGGACCCGTGTAACTAATGTGTAAGATTATATATATATCGGAAACTGTTATAAAGTTATAATATTGTAGTGTAATTCTATATTTTCTAACATGAAGTTTGCTTAGAGAGCAATGCAGTGCAGTGTGTTTATATCCTCGTGAGATGCCATCTCATTTGTGGGTTAGAAATTAATTCTAAGACGCCAAAGAAAGCTACTTTCTTCTGCAAACGTGTCTTATTCAGAGATTAAGTACGCTTTAGTTGTTCTCTTTATTTCTTTAGAGCAGTGCTGTCCATTTCTCTGCCAACCAGCGACTTCATTTGGCTGCTTGCCATTTGGAAACCAAAACCACTCAAGCCCAAAATACCTTCCCCACCACTACCCACTTCACCCCTAGCACACGACCAGAATTCACTGTCGGTCAGTTGTCATAGAAACAAAACCATAAAAACATTGAATCGTGAATACAATTACCATTACAGACCGAAGTCTTCGCTGGCCAGCGTCCAAAACGAATGTCGTCTGCTTTCTATGGACTGGCGTCTCGTTCCCGCGCTTCGCCGTTTTGGCGCCAAGTGGCAGCAGACGTCGTGCCGGGCATCAGAGGAGGGTGGCACAGGTACCACAGGTACCAGGGGGCAGACGACCCTCCTCCTGGCCCCTGACACCACCTTACTCCTGCCCCCTTCCTCTCTCTGGCACTTTGCCTCTTTTATCGCCCACCCATCTGCGCGTGGCCGTAGATAGCGTAGCTTTGTTCCACCCACTCGGGCAAGGTGCCTTCATTGCTCAATGATAATAATGTCCAGATGAACAGATAAAGGGTCATTTATCTACTCCCTTTTTACAGCAGGTGTTAGGGCACGAGTCAGATCAGATATGATGCTATCTGCCTGGAATGCCGACGGCAATAGCCCCGATAGGCAACAGTTATACCCTAATCCCGCGAATAAGTGGGTTATAATGTGCCCTTGTTTTGAGTATTACATGGTAGGGTAGACAGTGAGATTGAGCACCAAGAACAACCTGGTGGCAAGCTATGTGGTGTATTTTACTCAAGTAAACTAGAGTTACTAACTTCCTCCCTTTGCAACAATTATGATTCCATATTGGGTACAGGATTACCTTTTGACGATACCATTGTTTTTGCGCGTTTTGTTTGGTTTACCGGTAAGTATGCCTATACAGGAACTTGATTGCGCTCGCTATCTGCACCAAAGATCTCTTCAGAACACGTTCTTCATCTAATGATACATAAATTGTAATGTCAGTGATATATTCATCTCCATGCATTGCACAGACCCCTGGATATGCCGTCATACTTTAACCCCCATAGTCAGATGACTAAATACATTAGTCACAGATTTGTCAAAAAGGTAGTAACTCTTACTATGTGGGGAACACACATTTTGATGTCACAGGAGTATGCGCACAGAAAACAGTTGGGATTCAAAAGTGGGTGCTCAGCTGATTTCAAGTGGACAGATCTTCTTGTAAATTACTCTTCTTAAGACTTTCCTGTGTAATAAACTGTGTCACTGTGTGTCCATGTTGAGCATGCTTATACTTAGACCCTGGAGTATATTCCCCATGATATGACTGAGTAAGTGAGTATAGTGATTGTTTAACGCCATTTAGACAGCAGTGGTCATATTCATGACCAGAAAGCCATATCATACACAAATCTTACAAATAACGTAGCAACATAAGATCATTCAACAAAAAAAAACTCGAAAAATGTCTGCAAAAATATAGACTTCAAATAAAAACTGAAAAGTTAAATTCCTTGTGTACGGCTTTGTGTGATAAAATACTTTTATTACATTTTACAGATAAATAAAAGTATGTGTCCGTGTCCGCGCATTATGGGCACCAGACAAACAAAGGAGGGGTAGAAAACAGGAGATAAAGCTCCTTTTAAGATGAGCCAGGGAAGCCCCCCCCCCCCCCTGATATGTCCATGTCAATAACCTGGGTCTGCACAATGGCGCACACTTGTTTCCTGTTATACTTCCTTTAACATTGTGGTATCTGCCAGGTCTCTGTGGATGTCCCTATACCGCTGTGTACTGTACCACACTGTATGTCCTACAGCATGGTGTATGACTGATAACCGATATACATGGAGACTGTGGGGGCTCCTCTGTGCCGTTTTAATTAACGTCGACAAATGAACATCCTGTGTTGGGTGCGGGGCTGTGCTGGGTGCGGGGTTGGCTGGGTTAATCCTGTAAGGGCCGCATGACGCTTCAATGCGCTATGCTCTTGATACATGAATGCAGCTATGGTGAGTAGTCGCGAGCACTGTATTCAAGCATCATGTCGATCCTACAGAGTTGATACACCCCCGAATGGTCGGCATTATGTATGAATGCAGCCCTAGCCAGTAGACACGCTAGGAATGCATTTATGCCCCATTACGACCAGCGACATATCACATTAAAACACTATGCGACCCTTAAAGGGTTAAGGGGCTGACACTGTCCTAATCAGTAGGGTACAGGAGGTGCCTAGGGCGTCCTCACCTCCACAACAATCATCAGGCTAGAGGTCCTATACCACAACTACTACTGCAGAAGCTGCTATATCCTACACTGTGGTAGTGCTTCTGGTTTGACAGATGGCCCAACACGGCCACAACCATGACCTGCCCAAGGGCACTGTCTATAGACCCTATTTAGAATGACATGGATTTGCTAGAAAATCTATTTTTCAATATAATTAAATTATCAGCGTACATCATGTGAAAATGCAATCGATCTTTTATTTCTATCTGAGTCTGTATATTAACACGTTGAAATTGCATTGTACAATAATTTCATGTATATAAATGATGGTATAGATCTACCGTTTGTGTATGTATTACAGCATAGTGGGGATTGAAGTATTGCTTATACAATTAAGAAGTTAATCAATTCATCATTTTGGTATGCTTGCTCAAAACTTGAATAGCTTTGAATCGTTATGTGCTGGATACTCTCTAGGGTCTTTTTGTATGCACCTATATCATTTTGAATACGTTGCTGCTTAAGTGTGGACTTTGAAATCAATGAGTCACATGAATGGCTATGGGTGCTTGACATCCCCCTCCCCCCAGGGTATACTATCTATACTGATCCTATACGGGCGGTGTGAAAATGAGCCTGGTGAAATTAACTTGCCTATTCTAGCTGTTCTATGGGACGCTCAATATAGGTAGTAGCATGTATATTGCAGGGAGATATCTTGGCCTGTAGACATGTTCTATACACAGCAATAGACATATCTCGCATGGTATAGCCATGGTATTCTGTCCCCTGACTGGGGTGGTCGCAATCTGGGGTTGTTTGCAGGAGTTCTAAAAGTATTACAATATAATAGTTTTAACTAGCATTAATTCATTCACGAAAATACCCATATGCATACATGTGTGCTGCTTATGGGTCTTGATATTGGAGAAGAAATATATGTTGGAAGAAGGTAGCCTGCTTGAATGGCGAGATACCATATGCAGAAATGTATATGACTTGTACATGACAGTATAGTGAATGAGGCAAGGGAAGTAAGATGTAGACGCTTTTTGACATTAATGTTGCAGCAACAAGTATGGTAGACATTTTCAGCTTCTAATATCAATGTCTTCAAGCGTCCTTCCCAATTTTAACAAGATTCATGATGCAACAGAAGAAGTAGAACATGTATTCTGCCTTATAAATGGCATGTACATGAGATACATAGACGGGTATGGGTGCCAAGAGGGAGAGAGGTTATTTTGTGTTATGGTCATGAACGGACACACTGGAGGAAATCGGTCAGGGGTCACATTAGACTGTGAAGGCCCGCCTGTACTGTATAGTGAAACGGACACAGAGACTCCCAGTATAGGGTCACATGCCTCCTCCATGGGTCCACTCAGGAATGCCTTTGATATGTTCTCTGTCGCTGCATTTATATAAGCTATAATGTGAGAGTGCTGACTGCATATCAGGTACACATTCCTGCAGACAACATGCTTGTTCCCCACAGGTCATTATATATGGAAGGCAGGTTGGTTTTGAAGCTATAGCATGGTATAGTCATGCCACATAGGGTACTAAACTGAGACCTTATTATAATGAGATGACAATAGTACAACTCACAAGTCAACTGAAGAGATGTTATTTATAGGTTATATGCATGTTTGTGATAGGGACATATCATTCATTGGGCAAATGGAATAGTACAACTCCAAGACTAAATTTCTACATTTCTATAGCTTTCAACTGTAACAGTGCAATACATACATACATACATACAAATGCATGAACTATAGGTTTTCTGTTCGTTGAGATGCAAATGTAGATAACGACCACTTAGATGTATAGAAAAGCCTTAGAATGTATTATGGTTGTTCTACACGAATCACGCAATATCTGTGAACTTCCACTGCACCCCAATGGGCCGTTTTAAAGTCTACAAGGTGTATATAGTGCAGTTCTGATCATAGTGTTGACTTGCGGATTGCGGCATTGCCTTCAAATAGGTAACAGATTAACCCAAATGATGTTTTACTTTAGATGCTTTGAGAAAATTCAACATTTCTTATTTCTTTCAAAAAGTCCCCTCCCAGAGGGCACAACACCTTGATTCAACGTTGAAAACTGGTTGATATAGGGTTACAGGGTAGATCAACCTGTTTTTAACATTGGTGCAATGTTGCAATTTCAACATTGTCAACCAACACCTGTTTCAACATTGATGCAATGTTTGGATATCAACTTTGAATCAACCATGGGGTTTCCCACCTTTCCCACTAGGCGACTCCTTTGCATTTTTACCTCCATGCTACATCAATTTTCCCTAATTGTAAGCTCTTATTTTCTCATCAATGTATACAATTGATCGAAATGTCATTCAGTTTCATTGACAAATATGGTGTGTGCATTTGGTTGACATTTGGAATTAAATGACAAGAATACATGCATGGTTTCAGTAAGCCACCCTTTATTTTGCTAAGAATGATGGATAAAGCCTCAGTCATGACCAGGTCAGTTTGAAATGGATGTGAATGCCTCTTAGCGTGATCATCAGAGGTCATTCATGTACTCCTACCCTGGATAGTGCTAGAATCAGCATTTTATCTTGAAGAAATGGCGATGGGGGGATGTTGTAATGAAAATGTATAAATTGAAGGGATGAGTCTACATAAGAATACTGTATCTAATATACTGAATCTCAAATTATGCATCAGCAGTCAATATCAAATCAATGTGAATCATTTTATTATATTTATTTGTTGTTGATTTACAATGGTCATATCAATGTTGAATCACTGATGAATGATCAACGTTGATGACCTCATCAATATCAACATAACCCTGTATCAACTGTTGATATTATGTCGCTACACACATTGAATCAACATTGAATCAACTGAAGTTTGCCCACTGGGTTGAAGTATTGCCATGTCACCATGTTTGCCCTGCCTCCCTCTCCACCGATAAGAAATTCCTCCAAACTGGAAAAAAAGAAGTCTGAATGGTTTGATAGTTTTATTTAGCCGTATCCTAAACTAACTACCGGTAAATGCAATTGATTGAATATAAAGTTAGGATCGATTTACATTCATAAAAGTATATTTCATATTTCATCCTTAGAGACAGCTAGGGTAACATGACCATGAGATGGATACTCATATCTCCAAACTTTGACACTGTATTTTATGTGGAAGGTAACATTCATTTTCCTCTATTTTGGTCTTATTTCATTATGGGGAACATGTGATATTGTGACCCTTATTTTGTGAATATCCATTTAGATCAAATAACTATTGAAAAAGTGATGCTTGTTCAAAACAGACCTCACCAACTCACAAAATAAAGAAAATAACCATATGATTAATTGAAGTTGGTAATGATAATAATTCTTTATTTTACATACAGAATAGGATTAATATAAAAGTTTTATATCGTTAAGAAGCCATCTACACTGAGAAAGTCTACGCATCTAAGGTTGTCAAATAGTTATCTTATTAGACAACTTTAGGGTCTTCTGAAGGACCGTTATAAAATAATCGCGTTAAAGGATGTCTATCTGATGATCTGACAGATTAACACAAGACGATGGTAAGCTTGTCTTAATGATAAAGTTAGCCCAGGATGTGGCCTTGTCAAAATGACAGGTCTGGGGTCGTCAAATTCACAAACCTAGAATTGTTAACCTGCGTAGTATGTATAACCTTTTCCACAGGTGAATCTAACTGGATTCTGAGCATTATCATAATTTTGATTCATGTTGGTTTAAACATAGAAGTAAAAGGAAGTATAGTCCTGCCAGGAGTTTCCCTTTCATATTCCCAAGCTTTTATTGAGAGTATTTTTGTCCATCAGTAATAGACTGTTTTCACGTTTGTGAAATGAAAGGTTTCTATGCCCTATAGACATTTGTTTCTGTCTAAATCATGTCAAAACTGTGATTATTTTACATTGAGGTATGCTTCAATGATGCCACCTACAGGGGTTATGATGAACCAGTTCTTGGTTGACGACTTTATGGTTGACACAGGGACTGGGCGACGAGTATAGCGCTGGAGCAGTGGCTGATCGTTTATCTGGCCGTTTGTATTATAATCCCCAAAGCTGGATTGACCAAGCTGTGAAGTTAATACAGTGTATAAAGGTTGCTAAACTATGAGTTGCTGTTTTGATGTCCTCTTTGGTGGTATATACAGCTATTTATAGATTCCAGAAGATGTGAACTTCAATTTTCATCAATACTCTCCAAAATTAGTGCCATATGTGCCCTACCCCCAAACCCAAAAATGTATAAAAATGTTTCCCCACAATTGTAAGAAATAGGTGCTAGGGTCGGCCCTGCTTTGCGATATGGTTGGGTTGCCTAAAACACAATTTTCTTCTTGGCCTAATCTAAACTTAAGTGATTCAATATAAAGTTGGGACCACCCCAGACTTAAATCAGTTAAGGGCATAGCATTTAATACCAACACTTAAATCATACTCAAAGTGGATAAAAGCTCCATGGTCCTTTTTTGGAAATACAGTAACACATCCCACGTTTGACTCACCATATGGAATGCTAGCAATACTCCTTCAAAGTTACACAGTTGCATGGTACAAATGTACATAAGTACCTCTTCTAACGTCTCAGGTTCATGTTACCGTACATAACTAGGGTAAGCTCACCTATTTCCGACCACCTACCATAAGTAGTCCATCTGTTGCACCAACCTGCCTTTATCATGTGCTACATGGGGGCACACATGCTATTTGAATTAAAAGTTGAAGTGTTCATGATCTGCATAGCATCAATATTTTTCACCAATACCATTTTATTCAATGAATACATATTGCAGAAGTGAGGGTGTATGACCTGTTTTGACTACACATAAAATGAAAATTCTTCATCAATGTTTGACTTTGCTGCTACTGTAAACGTATTAATTTTCGCTCAGTACATATTTTCGCGTTTTTCGCGCATATGCTTAAATGCGCGAAATTATGATGTGCGCGAAAATTATGCCCAAGAAATAAGCTTTCCAATGATGTGTGACACTATATGTAGGATGAAACTGTTTTGGCTCTAATATCCTTAATAATTGTCCGATTTAAAAACCGTAAAAAATGACATGTAGCTAAATATGTGATGCATACAGGTGCGCAAAAAAATGATTGCGCGAACATGTCTTTTTATGGTAGGTGCGCGAAAATTTAGCTGCGCGAAAATATATACGTTTACAGTAGTTAATCATACATCTAAATTGATGTTTTGTACTAATTGTGATGTTAAATTGATGGATACACATCTTTTTAACATAAATTATTTTTTCTTATAATAAAACATCCACATTCTCTGACTGTAGGGCTCATGAGCTAGTACCTATAAATTTCACCATGAATCGACCAGAATTTCACCATAAGACGACCTCAATATACAAGCAGTAACCCTATGAAAATGGTCATTCTGTGAGGAATGCTACTTTCATACCTACTTTTCAAAAGCTCCAAAGTCTAAGAAAATATGCCTGTATTGGGAAAATAATGAACCTAAATAATTCAAACATTATTCTATTGAATAAATTCAGTTCATCTAGATGTGAATTTGAAACAATTCTCATTGTTTTCATTGAGATAAGAGTGGTTGACTCTAGATTTATTTTGGTCTACATTGAGTGAAAATAGACCATATGAGATTTTCAAACATAGGGGCAATAATTTTCATATAATATTGATATACGAAATTATCAAACATGATGAATTGAAAGCTTTGGATCATCTCCCAATGTCTATTACAACAGGTATGATCCAATAGTTGTTTTACTTGACATAATGCAGCATGTGCTAATGGTCACAAAAAAACAGTGACGGGAAGGGGCGACTTATGGTGAATCTACCCTACACGTGAAAAGCATCCACTCACCTGTGTGCCTGGGTGGTATAAAGTCATTACACTATTACGTCAATTACAATTTGACTGTGTTGTACATCAGACAGATTATTGGGAATTACATCGAAATTGTGCATCCACCTCATTTTGATTTCATGGAACTATATTTTAGGGAGCCACCGAAATTATTGTCATGCATGTATATCCTGTCCCCACCCCAAGAAATGAATAAAGATGTTGCCCCATAATTGTGAGAATACGTGCTATAGGGTCGGCTCTGCCTTGTGGTATGCATGGGTTGCATGAAACACAATGTTCTATTTAGCCTAATCTAAACTTAATAAATTAAAGCGATTCAATATAAACATGAGACCACCCCAGAACTAGATTAGATTAGGGGATAGCATTTAATACCCACGCTTATAACATACTCAACGTTTCCTGCTCCACGGTCTTTGTCGTGTCCATCCATTTCTTTTTAGCACTGTATCAATATCACCATTCAGGACTGTACATTCTCATCTATCTAAAGGTATCTCATTCCTTGTCTGATAACTCGTGTCAAAACCAAATAGGGGAATGATTATTAGGTTCCACGAGCAATTGAATAAACACTTTGATAAAGTCACATTATGTATAGGATGTGGCAACTGGTTCATTCACAGAAAGCATTGTTTATTATACTCTATGCTGTATAGACAGGGGAAATTGATTGGAAGATAATTCTTTTCCCTCTACCAAAAAGCGTTAAGATGTCAGGCTACAAATCGGAGGTTACTTCACTCAAGTACGTTCTGCACTCATGTAAAGATATATCGGATATTCATAGGCGTTGAAACGTCCAGATCTCGGTACCCCTCCAGCGACAGTCGGAGTGGAGCCGGGACAGGTGCTCAGCCCTATTTATAAGGGCGCTGGGGTTTAAGGCAACCGGACCGTAGATTCAAAATAGAGCTGACCCTAGCATTTTCCCCCGATTCCTACCTACCCTAATTCTCAGAACATGCTGCCTGAAACATACCTTTTGTTTTAGCCTGAAATGTATTTCTACATCTTGCTATAATCATGATACCTATTATGACATGCAATTGTTTCTTAGTAACCATAGCAAGCATTTCAGGCGGGTGTAAGGGCTCTGTGAACCGTTTCAAGTGGATGCAATCATCATTTGTTACAGTTTTTGACTGTTTGAAATTATAGTTGCAATTAAATCATCCCCTACTTGATTTATATTGAGCCCAGTGTTGTGAGACAATTGCACCATATTTCATATAGAAGACCATTTATCATTGGGAGATGTCACTGAGACCATCTGTACTTTTTCAGCTATCATTATTCTATGCCAAAGTTAGGTATAATATATTAGATTTGTGTGCTGTGTGGGTCCTTCTTTAAGTATGAACCTTTATCACTCTTAAAGTAGGTTCCAAATACGTGTAAATACATGCAGTGTACACTGTGAATACAACTTGTATTAACAAACAGTAATTTTTGGATACATCTCTTCAATATTTAGGAGATTTTATCTGTCAAGTTATTATCTTGTGGCTCCTGTTAATCTCACTCATACTTAACATGGATAACCGTATATATACGCACATGTAAAATTAATCAAACCCCAGGACCTAATGCAAGTGGACTGATTGAGAATGACATAGATGGGGGAATGCCTATCTACATGATACCGTCGGCTTTAGCATAAATTGCTTAATATACGTAGAGATAGCATCATAATGCTTTATAACGCACTGGCATCTGAAAGATAATTATGAAGGATGTCCTATTAATGACATTGTTGAGAATCAAGACGCAATTTCACAATATTCACTGTGATTGAACTATGATAATGCACATTATGTCACCAGTCGAGTGTTTATTGACATTCAACAGTATCATATCTTTTGATATAGAAAATATGGTAACTACCCACGGGTTGTATGCGAAATAAACCCAGCTTCAATTTAATACCGAACATGCCTACTAGTATATAGGGTGTGGGTTATCTGTGGTGTTTTATCTGTGTGATATGCAGGTCCTTCTTTATGAAGGAGTCTTAAGTTTTCGAAGTACACCGTGAATAAAATACAGCATTAGAATTGTTACAGCATTTTTGGATCTTATTGTTAGAATTAAGCCTATACGAGGCATTGTACTTACAGCCCGTTGAACATTTTGTATCTGGTGCTGCAAAAGGAAACACTTTTTTTTATAATACTGGGTAGTACCCTCAACAGTCCCGTCCCTTTCCCGTCCTCATCAGCAGCACTAATTGGCTGAACTGGCCGCAGTCCCCCAAGGCCCACTGTCATGTCGGGTGCATGATGTGGTTGTCTATGAGTGGTCATTTGGTGGTCAGGGATGTCCAGGACCCCCTGTGTATCTGGGGGCCATGAGGGGGTGGGGCCATGAGGGTGTGTGTGCTGCTGTCACCAGTCCCAGGCCGTGCCCCGTACGTGCAGCACCATGTACCGGACTGCGGGACGGGTGGCTGCAGGCAACATCAACCAGCCTCCTACCAGAGCTGTACCCATGCCACCGTCAGGGTACTAACCCTGTATGGGCTGCATAGTGCTTTAATGTGCTATGTCCAGGGTCGTCATGATGCATGAATGCAGCCCTGACCAGTGATACCATCGCCAAGGCTGTATTCATCCACCATGCCGACCATTCAGGAATGTATTTTGAAACTCATTGGGGCAACTCGCCAGGGATGTATTCATGCATCATGGCGACAAATTAGATAATACATTAAAGCACTATGCTGTCCTCAAAGGGCTAAGTGTAGAGCTAGTTTACGTTGTACTATTTTGGGGTGACTCTAATGGTCACACATGGTCGATGTGGTCAACTGGACATCGCAGCGTGCACCTGCCATGTGCACAGCACCATCAACTCACCATCCATGAAGTGACCAACAATGCCACAAGACACCATGGCATGACAATTGCAGGCTACAATTGCTTCAGAACCTTTTTGACTTTATATGGATTAAGATGTTCATTTTATCATTGATATAATGTCATCCTAATGTCCAAGAGATCCATGTTTCAGATTACACAAGTATGCGCTTTAATGTGTACACACAGAGAAAAATGTGAGCGTCAGCTGGACTCTCCCCAGGGTCAAGCACTGACAGACTCAGGTAGGAGAGTCTGCTGGACTTTCACTTCCATCAAACGACAGTCAGGCTGAGCCTCCTTTGATAGTCCCATAACGTTACTCTCTTTTGAGAGTCAGCCTGATCCTTGAATGACAGTCAGGCAAGACAAATCTTGGTACCAGAGTCAGCCTGACTTTCTTTCCAGTCAGGCAATGTCTGACTCTGGGATGAGGGTCAGTTAGCCTGAGCCTCAATTCAATTCAATTCAATTTCAAGGGTTTTTATTGCCAACATTAAAATACATTTTCTTCAGCGGCAATAAGTGGCCGACCAGTCCTTCAGGGATAAATGTATGATTCAAAATGATAAGGAGATAGCCCACACGGAGGTAGCGACATGATTTGTGTTAATAAACAGTGAATTATTTCAATGAATCGTGACTTGAGTCCTTTTTCAGAAGAGAAAGCTATACAATTTGCTTGCATCTTGTCTTTAACATAGCATTAGGTTGGCTTGAACCATGTGTACATGTCAGTAAATGAGCAGGTCTGTAGCTAATTCCTAGACCTCCACAGGTCAGATCGACATCCATGATACAATGTACAAAATTAATGATAATCTCCTTTGTTTGCTACCAGGTGGGGACACAATACAGTATTGAGCTTAATGATAGGATGTATGACACCATTCTTGTGGATTTGGAAATGATATACATTAAGATTCTGGGATCACCTCTGACATATGATGGTACATGTACATGTATCTCTATGTTGGTACATACTTAAATGACTTGTGGTCTATGATAGCAGACCCTTGTCTGTTCAGGACAACAATATTATTTTGTATGGGAGGCCATATATATCTTTTAAAACATTATCCCCCAATGCAAATAAGCAACTAGCCCTACTAGAGCTCAACTATACCTAACTTTCATTGAGGCAAAGGTTCAGCATTGCTAGACTCACATCCGTATGTGAGTCCACCTCGATAACAAGAGTCTTGCATCGCTGTACTCTCGCTCCAGGGAAAGTCCAGCATTGTTAGACTCTCCTTAGTGCGAAAGTCAGGTAGTGCTGAACATTCATAAACGAAGGTCCAGCACTGCCTCACTCTCATTGTAATGAAGGTCAGGCAATGCTGGACTCTCGTTGTGATAGAAGTCAGGCAGTGCTGGACTCTCTCTACAGTCAAAGCCGGCTTGACTCTCACATGAGGGTGGTTTTGGCGACATGGGCCTGACTATGGCATGTGAGTCCAGTTAACTCTCATATTTCCCTCTGCGCATATATACCTAATCGGAAAGGAATTAGCCAAAACGTCCTTTGTATTAGTTTCAGGACGACGTGACACGTTACAGTATTATGCTTACCTCACAAGTATCTACGATACAAATAATCATATAAGTTGGACATTCATTTATAAGTTCTAAGTTACACTCTATAACAAACTTGTAAAGTGATTGCAGTAAATATACAGGTAGAGGAAAACAATGGAGAATGTGACGGTCCCTCATCAGCTCATTTCATAACGTTTCAGACCAATCAACCCTTTACCCTATCCCCAGCCGTGTGATAGCAGAGGGAATCCGGTAAACATACCTCCAAGTTGTGGTTTGTTTAGTCCTTTAAGGCTTTACAGAGCTGCATCAAACATGGCCCAATGTGGCTGGTACACCCCCGAAGGATCGGTATGATGCATGAATGCAGTCCCGGCGAGCAGATTCACCAGGACTGCAATCATGCATGATCCATGCAAAGATCATAGCACATTAATTTAAAGCACTATGCGATCCTTACAGGGTTAGTGCGTACAGCAGCAAGGCGAGGAGTGGGAGGGGGGGGGTATCAACCAGGGCTAATCACAGCAGTGACGCCTTGAGGGGACGATGGTAATCAATTTGTGGCGGGGTGGGGTGAGACGTGGATCCAAACAGTTACACTGGAGGCATTGTGCTCCAGGAGGGCAGGAGGAAGCAGGAGGAGAATGGGGCAGGGGGAGGGGGATTGGGGTCTGATTATTGACTGACACCATCACAGGAGGTGTGGCCGCCCTGGAGGGGAGTGGGGCTTAGTATTAACCTCCCCGATAAACGGCCTCCAGGTGGGTAAGGCACTGGAGGCCACAAGGACACCAGGTGGCTTCCCCCACATGTCTCCTCCAGCACCTACACACAAGGACAAGCAGATCATGGACTTTCAGAGTTAGCAATAAGAGTCCTGTGTGTCACATTACACTTCTGACTGCATGGAAATAGTCGTGCCTTGCTGTGTTTCCATGCTATGTCCTCGGAGGCTCCAAACTGTTTGGATCATTTAAAGAAATTTGATCACAATACTTTAGTGGGTTATGTATACCTTTAAATCATGTAACGGTGGCAGGGCTCCATTATAGAAACTGGCTAACATCTACAATGGATTGGCGTTATTCCTTATTTTGTGAACTACAGATTGCATCTTTACAGATAAGTACGCTTTCTGCTCAGTCCTCCATTGCTTAAATTAATCATTAGAATATAATAAACGGTCACTCCTGATACAGCGTACGGACCTCAAAATTATTCCTGACGATAACACATATTGCAGTGACTGTTTAGATGCAAGGCCCCATAACAGCAAATTCTGGAGATGAAGCAGTTGCCCTAAACAGTCAGTGCCTGCACTGAAAAAGTAAACTCGTCTCCAGACTCGTCGAAGTGACTGTCATAAAATAAACGAGTCAAAAGTTGTCTAACGTATCAGGTTACCATCCCACAAATAGAATCTGAAGCTGGCAAATGTCGGGTTTTGGGCTGGCACATACCAAGTGGGTCTTCTATCTCCAGCTAGAGGACCCGCTTCCTTGTCACTTAGACAAGCTTTTGACTCGTTTATTTTATGACCGTCACTTTGAAGAGTCTGGAGACAAGTTTATTTTTTGAGTGTGTATCCGTCATTGTTCCTTACCGTTATTTAAACCCACCCGTTACACACAGGGGTGAGGATGAGGCCTGGGTCAGTGGCTCGGGGCGCTGGGGTCGTAGTTGATCATCTAATTCAGGGGTAAATCTAATAGATAGTTGGACGTCAGAGCCGCTGGCCGTTTGCAGTGGGCAATCACCAGGTTTAGAGGTTCATCTCTTTTGGGAAGGTCGTGGATAATTTCTTGTTACAGCATTCACTTCCAGGCCTAGGCCCAATTGGTGCAGGGAGATTGACCGCTCCCGGCCCCGGGGTGTGGGTACCCTACCCTGATACCTCCCCACTCAGCCCCATACCCCTCCTCAACACACGTGGTCTGAAAGTTTGAAACTACTGAACACTTATAAAAGTTGTGACGATGACATCATTGCCCTTACCTAAGCTGTAGTCTAGTGCATAGCGTTCCATCCTCTACGGCATTCCTATTAAACACCAATCTACCCAATTGTACAAGTCAAATTTATTTTTTCAATGGGAAATAGTACAAGACATAGGACGACAAAAATCTGTCTCAAATTTACATCCATTAAAATCTATGAGAGTACACTACAAAAAAAGGTGCTTAGGTTTTAAACATGTTTAGGTCTAAAGATGTTTAAAATCTTAACAATTTTTTAGGTTTGTGCTTTTGAACCATTTTGTTTAGAATTAAACACCTTTATTCTAAACATCTAATCAGTTATGTCAAATATGATCAAATGTTTAGTACCAGTATTTAAACAGTATGAAGGGTATGTGTTAAGGATGTAAACATGTAGTGTTTAGATCTTAATACATCAAACACATACCAGATGGCAGCTCTGTAGTTGACTGTAGTTTCTAAAACCACTCAAACATTATTGTTGCTCTAAAAGCACTTAAATCTGAGTAAATTAATTCAAATGTGATGGGATACAATAAAATGATACACGTACACTGTAAAAAGTTACTGTATTTAAACAGCACAATGTGCTGTACATTAACAGCAATTTTTTCTGTAGTTGGTATTACAGCACTATTTGCTGTATAATTACAGCATTATGTACTGTAAATTGGGTCTCGGGCAATGTTGCTGTACATTTACAGTACATTGTGCTGTCGATTTCTGCCGCTAGGTGGCAGCAGTATACCATTTTTGTAGTAATTATTCCACCCAATCCTTTCCCGAGTCAAATAAAGCCTCACAAACTCTCAAAATCATTGTAGAATAAGAATGCATGAGAGACTGAATGCAGTTATCATAATGTGTATTGATATTTGCATAATTGTGTTGAATAATACAAAAAACAGCAAAAGTATTGAGTAGATACCACATTGGACGTAGAAGTTAAATGCTTGAGTGCCTGGACTGGGAAAAAGCTGGTATCACATACAGTTCAGCTGTATCAATGCAGGATTAAACCATTACATTGTGTAGTGTGTATTATCCTAGGTGGTATTGAACTATTATGCAGGAAAGTACTCTCCATGCATGCATATTAATTGATATGAATTGATGACAACAATAATATGAAACCTGCAGTAGAAGTTGCTGTAACTTTACAGCACCCAGTTGCTGTACATATACAGCAAGTCAGTTGCTGTACACCTACAGCAAAATCTACTGGAACAAAAGTTGCCAGCAACTTTTGCTGTTGGTGTACAGTACTTACTTCTTACAGTGTATTGCAGGATTCAAGGGTTGGATGCTACATGAGTATGATCATTCTACAATAAAGATACATTTGCTGCATAGAAACCTCTTTTGAGAAGTCTAGGAATGGCTATATGAATATATTCCCTGAAGGTCTGTGGTATGGACTCAAGGTTGTGTCTATATATGTATAATAATGATGCATACATTGGATCACTGGGGTTGGCAGGCTATACTATTAGTCTCTTTACGACACTACATGGAATTGAAATAAATTTTCTAAGCACTGAGCTTAACATATTATTGACCTAGACATGTTTAAAAAAAATAGAGACAAATACAGGGCGTGATTGTGTTTAAAATTGTGTTTAGGATCTAAACATGTTTTTTGCAGTGTATATATTTTAAAAGGAGGGATAATCATGACTGGTTCGTTCTTCTATTTCTTTCATGAACACCCACATATAAAGCCAATACTATAAACAAACATTTGATTAATGAACTCTTATCTTTTCATCTACCTTGCATCCCCCTTAGTTTATAATTTCCTTATACTCAGTAACCTTATCCAATTATGGTATCTCCAAGTGTCAAAATGCACAATGTATATGGCGGTTTCACATGCAGATCTATCATTATGGATACATACTCCGTCTATATGCACACTCTTATATCTTAACATTTCTCTAATTATACTTAATGGTTTCCTTCCACGTGGCAGGATAATAATCAGCGACACCTATTAATCACAAGCTGCTACCCTGGTATTTGTTATGCATAGGTGTTTCTACTCTAATAAATGTCGTTATAATTGCTTTTTAATTATGCCTTCTTAGCAGACATACATATTCCTGGTTCATAAAATGAATGTCTTTTTCTTGAAGGCTTTAGAGCATTTCCAAGACGATATTTCATGGTGTCGAGACACATGTTCAGACACTAATAACATGCACCCACGTAAATGCATATGACATCTGTGTAACCCCAGGCAAATTTATAAACACCCTTTATTGAATAAGTGCCCCTGAGCAGAGCAAAATGTAGATAACAATTTCAAATCAGCTATTGTACCTAAATGTAATATATAGTATTTTCTAACTCTATGGCCGTATATATGCTGGCGTATACTATAACAGGAGTGGAGATATATATATATGCTATAGGTGACCGAGGGACTTACAATGTAATGAAGCAATGTATGTGTCTGTATAGTTATTTGAAAAAAATCTGAATGACAGAAATAAATCGCGTAAACATACATTGATTGAATTGAATTATTCGCAATGTGTGAAATAAAATTATTGTATCATATACATGTGCTATTATCTCAAATTGTTAATCCAATCTAATGTTGTTCCCAAGATCGCATCTAAACGACCAGCCAGCATTATATGCAACTGGATGTTATTAGAAGCCATTTGGAAGCCATTTAAGAAGTCATCAACCAGGTTAAACTCTGAAGCGGCCCCAAGTCGTTTCGTAAACCAGCAACTCGGAAGCTATCGACATCCATTCAAACAGCCAGGAACTTGTAGACATTCCAATCCATTTGGAAAGCCGGCAACTCGGGAGCTATCCAAAGCAATGCGGGAAATAAAAAAAACAAAAAGCTATCTGCAGCAGTTTGGGTAGCCAGCACCTCCGAAGCTATATACATCTGGGAAGCCAGAGATTTAAAAGCCATCCTGATGGGAAGCCAGTAATGAGGAAACTATCCAAACCTTGGCTGAACATATTTACATTTGTGTTATCATAAAGTAGGATCCATTGCAAATGTGGAAAAAAGACTATAGGAAGCCATGTAGCAAGCCATCAGTTCTGAAAATATTTGGGAAGCCATCAATAGCTGTTATGCCATAGGGGAAACCATCCACCTTGAAGCTGTGTGGAGCCATTGATAAGCTGGTAACTATATGAAGCTGTCCAAAGGCACCTGGGAACCCACGGGCGAAACCAGCAACTCGGAAGCCACCTAGGCCTACGTTCCGTTGGGAAGCCAGCAAATCAGAAGCTATACAAAGCCATTTGGGAAGCTAGTAACAAAAGCATTTCTACGAACCATCACTGATAAAATACTCGTTATAAGGGGAACCCTTGCGTATGGAACACAATTGGAAAGTATGTACATTTGTATGAGTCTTGGCTCCATGTTAACCTCCATGTTCCCAGGTGAAGTCATGGAATACATTGGGCCAGGTTTATGCAAGGTGTTTACTTAGTTCAACTTGGCTTCCATGGTCATCAAAATTCACCAGCGTTATCCTCTGGCCTAACGTATATTGCCTTTGACCTGACATTTCCACTAGTTTAGAAGATGAGATATCCGGTAGTCGGTCAATATGAATAACCCAATAGACGTAAATATTAGCTACTTGCTAAACCTACATTTACTAGAATAATAGAGAATATGTCTAGCTACAATTCAATACATCATATCACATGAATGTAGGTCTATGCTAACATACATAGATGTTGTCTCAACCCCCCTCTATTGCAGCCACATACACATGCATGGGGAACCCTGAATAGGCGGACAGGTATACGGTGGTGTGTAGGCGTCGGTGTGCCGAACGAGGGGACGATAAGTCACAAAAACTCTGACACATTCCATAATGATAAATTACTTTTTCACACGGTTGTGTGCAGTCTTATATTCTACACCCAGAATAGTGCCAAGCCACTAACCATTACTGCATACATCACACAATGGAGTACTCAACACCCATGTATTATTCTTTATGTATATGCATATATAAACAGCAGATAACACCAGTTCCCACTCAGACGCATAATACAAGCACAAAAAAGATGTATATCTAAATCTGTTCACTGAGTCAACATTGTAAGAAGTACTCAATAACGATGGATACTTTATTCAAATCCTCCAGTATGGGGGAACTGTGGTCATTGACATTGGGTGTCGTTTATAGTGAATATTTCATAATCCTTATCATTTGCATTATGGTAAACTTCCCATTCATCATGATGCATTTATGGCCTGAATATGGTAACAATTACATAGGTAACTTTGAACCCCATCCTCCACCCAGCCAACATTTCATACATTTGTTATGACGTCGCCATACCACCTTTAGGACCACCCTGCCTGCCCTGCACAATGACATTGTATAAATAGACCAGAATGCTGCGGTGTATATGCTTTATTTATTACTATTTTGAAATACGACCTTAGAGTGCTTTTCATGCTCTCAATAAAGGAAAACCTGTCCACGTTTCAAGGCAGTGTTGAGTTGGTTGTCTCGATAAGAAAAGGGTAAAAGAAAGGGTTATTTTCTTTTTCCTTCATGTACAGGTATCTTGTCTGAATCGAGTCTATCAAACCAGAATTGATCGATGAGAAACACTCAGAAGAAAGCTGAAACTTTTACTTCATTTTGTTAGGTATTATGAACGGTTGAGAGTAAGAACAGCGATATGACAGTGAGTTGTATCTTATACCTGATTTGGTCAGCCAGTGGAACTTATAGAAAAGTTTACTAGTGGTTGAACGTCTATATCATGCATAATAAAATACCTGGTCACTATATCAGATTTCCTGACTCTATACGACGATTTCTGACGATCCAACGAGGCCTGTCCGACAAACTTGTTGTTTCAGAATACTACTGCCCCCATCCACGTCTTCCTCTTCAGGACCATATGATACACTTCTTACTTTGTAGAAATACCACATCACAAGATCCAGCAGGAAACTGTAGCTTTTTCAGACATACAGAAAGACAGGAGACAAGATAATTTATGTTAATGCCCTTACAAAACCGGAACCTGTAGTGTGTACCAATGAGCGATGCACTCATCCCAATGCAATCAGTAACTTAATACAACAACAGGTGGTGGGTGTATGGTCCTGAGATACACCCACCATATCCCGTTAAGGGCCGCATAGTGATTTGACACAGTATGCCCTTTATCCTCTCGACAGTGCTGCATTTATGCAACATGTATCATCATGGGAGTGTATCAAACCCATATGGCCGGCATGATGAATGAATACAGCACTGGCGAGTTCCTCATCAGGGCTGCATTCAAGCATCATGGCGACTAAAGGCATTGCACATTAAACCACAAAGCGATCCTTAAAGGGCTATAGCTATCCCAAACAGGGGCAGTGGTTGCAGGTATAGGATGGGGCATGTTGGGGTGGTCTAACAGTCAGGGATATACCTTCACATGGCCTGCCTTGGGCGGGATGTCATGACACAGGTGTGAGCAGGAGGGGAGGGGATCCCTGAGGTGTTCAGCACTTGATGGGCTGTGAGAGTGGCAGGTGCCACGTCTCGTGTTACCTGACACTAGGTAAGTGATGGATTGGGCCTCATATCTCTGCCCCAAATGCCTCCACTGGGTGCTGAAGGTGATACCTGTGTGTACATACCTATAGTTCATTATAGGCCACGCTCTAATGATTCATACACGGGTCTATAGAGCTCTGGCACATAACTAACCTGGGTAATAGTAAGCAGGTCAGGTATGGGCTTATAATTTATGTGGTATAGGGCCCATATCTTTCTCTGAAATCAAATATGTTCTCCATTTAGATAAAATCTGTAAGTAACAACTGTCCAATTTCATCACGTTCAACTGCCAGTCTTTGTCCAATGAATTAACCTCTTAGCCTGCTTGAAAAAATAATACCAAAGTCACTGTGCTATTTCATATGTGTATGTCCAATAATTATGTTTTTATGACACATAAATCCCCAGCCATTTGCGATAATCATAACCATGGATCGCGTTATCAAGGTTGAACCGGTGAGATAATTAGTTAGAGAGCATCTCTTATTATGTACATGTGATTATACAATTAGCTTAGAAGCTAATTAACATAAGTAAGACGTATTAGAGCCCTGCAGCTCACCTGACACCTGGTGGTGGCCATTAACATCTTCCTACATGTCCATCCGCAGTCCATGATCTTCACAAAATTAACCATTCGAAGACCGCCAACTGCTTTATCATGCTAAGTGCTTCGTCGTCATGATGCATGAAAGCAGCCCTCGTGAATAGACTCGCTAGGGCTGCATTCATGCCGGACCTCTGTGAGTGTATCAACGATATAGGGTCTGTGTGATCCTTGAATGCAGCATTGGTGTGTGACTCATCAGTGCTGCAGTCATGCATCATGGCGACGAAGGGTATCATATCAGTAAGCACTAGGCGGTCCTTGAAGTGTTGATGGCAAAATGGATCTCTCTAATTGTAATTTACAGGTGACAGATCGACAAGACGTACCCAATTTACGTCCTTATCTAATTACTGAATTTGGTCGTGACTCGTGTAAAATACGTCTTCCTCCGTCAAGGTATACGTCAATGATATGTCAAGAGGGGCTTAATTCCTCCATGAAATGTCCTGAGTCGAGTCTACCGGAAATTAGCTCTACTTAGGTTGAGTGGGAGCAGACGTCATTTGACATATAGGTCTCATTAGAGTTCATCCTGTTAACTCACCTCAAGTTCAGGACGCTAGGAACCAGCTTCAGTCTCCTGTCGTCTGCGTTCCGTCAATTCCAGCCAACTCTCACCTCCTCACGCGTAACCTCCCGGGAGTAGGCCGGGTCATGTGATCCAGAATAGTGACCTGCCATCCGTACTCCATTCTTTGGCACTAGATAGACTTCCGTATGTACGTATTCACACCTAGAACATCCGATCACATTAATACTCCATGAAAGACACCCAAAGTGTCTGCAGAGTCGGTTCCGCCACATCCTGCCTTCCTCACACATGATTCTAGACTGGGGTATAATGCTACCGTGCAAATAGTATATCGGCCATCATAGGCACCCCAGGCTACTATGTTTAAAAACAATTATGCATTTTTGGCCGTCTGGGCCTGGCTGCCTGACGGTGGGCCTTACATGGCGGCCACACAGGCTGGGCTTGTCAGGGCCGCTGTTTGTCCCCTGGCTATTGTTTACACAGGGGAGACAATGGGTCATCTACGGGGATCCATTATATGCAGATCAATGTTATGTCATCAATGTCCATATCGCCAGAAGCCATCGGCCACTAGGTCAGGTGACCGGCACTATACCTGCTGACCACTGTACACCACTGGCACATCAGTCTCCACTGTGTCAGGACTGATACATGGGGCAGTCCATTCTAGTCTTCAGATAGCCACTGATTGTATAACTAATTCATGTTATATCAACATATGATATGATAGTATACAGTGAAGACCTGTGTATGAGTTATTATATATTTATATCTTATAGATGAATAGGCGATGAAAGATAGCATTGGGATGAATCCCAGGGGATGAATCTTCTGTGTGTCTGCAGAATTACTCTTAACGTAAGGCATGGGGTTCCCACGGTTGTAAAGTAGATATTATGAGTGATTTAATCCTTGTAAACACCCATTAACGTAGGTTTTATGGTGACTTCTTTGCATGATGATGCAAATTACTCTTGTAATCTTCTGAAGAAGAATTGCTATGATTTACAGTGTCGGTTGAGGGTGTTCGTGACTCTATTTTGGAAAGTGTGGCTTCATAATTGTGTGGTGTATTATGAGCCTGAGGGTGTCTATTCAGCCCTTAACCCCTTGTTTATATCAGCACCTATATTGTTATACACCGACATATATAGTCCTGTATCTGCCCCATGCATGTCTACATTGGTGTAATGTACAATTAGCTTCAGGTGTGATACCATCAGTGAAATAGTTGGCAAAGGACCAACATTTAGGCATTACAAGTGTGGCATTAAAATGATTAAAACGTAAGATAATTATCCCTATTTTCACCCCAACATGTGCCCCACTTTCAGCTGCAAACCTGCCATAAATGTAAACATAATAATTATATAAACATTTATCGCTATAGATCTGACAGAAATGTTCAAAATTATTTTCTCCCTGTGCCACTTTATGTTGTGGCTGATACAGAGCATTGAACTAAAACATCAGGGGACTGCCAGAAAAGGCCAGCCAGTTGTCTAGGGACCAGTGTCCTAACTGCCCCTATTAAAGTATGCTTAAACCGACAGACCATGGAGGCGTTAAGGCAAATTTGGCGTCCATACCCTAAGGCAACTGTCATGTGAAACTGTGGCCAAGAAAGGCAATCTTAAGGGTATAGTAAATTGCATGGGCCGTGCATACGAGATAGTCTCCGTCCATAGCCTTCTGTTGAAGCCCATAAAACCGAGTCAGGTTAGAGTATTTCCCATGGTCTTCCAGTACCTCTTCATAAAGCGACGAGCAGTTAGGGTAAAGGCACCCTGAGTCGGACAGATACCTTGAGTCGGACACAATTTGCTTAGAATTACATAGTTAACACAAATAATTCACCTATTATGCAAACTAAATATGAAAATTCAAGTGTTCTTTCGTCTAATAAACACATGTAACCACATATAACTCACATCCTACATGGGCCTATGACTGTCTGAATATGAGGTGTTTTTGCTAATTTCTCAACATGAAACTCAAGAGGAAATTGGAAATTTGGTTTCCTTATTCTGTCTGTTCTGGCTTTCCCAGAATATTTATACCATTTCTAAGCATGATTATAATAATATATGTATCTTTTGCAAAGGTTCACATCAATAAATGCAACTATATTACCCACAATGCTTTATGAGGGGGTACATCAAAGCAGCATCAAATTGCACCTAAAGTCGGACACCAATTACAGCCAGACTTGGACACTCTATGCTTATGTGGGATATGGGTTTGAATCCCAATAGTTCCAGTTCAAAGAGTCGATAGTGGAGAGGAATTATGTCATTGACAGTCAATAGTGGAAAATATTGACAATTCTTCAAGTAAACTGTCAATAGTGGAGGCCTACAACTGATATTAAACTTCTGATTACAGTTTTGATAGTGGCCTTCTATTGACCTTGGTCCCATGCTGCTATATCGCATTACAGTTTTTACAAACATACTGCTTATGTTGCTATATATCATACTATAGTGCCTACAAGCATACTGCTTATATAGCTAAGTAAAACTCTGTGAACCAATGCAAGCACAAAGTGTCCGACTCTAGGATCATTTCTAGCATGAGGTGTCCGACTTTAGGTGCAGTTTGATGTTTTGAAATCAACATTTGAGATGGAGATTCATTCATACTTAAATGATGAGATTTATTGCAATTCCCTCTGAAATAGATACTGCCAGACAATATGCATCCAATAGTGCAACCAATGTTACAATTGGTACATTTTAAGGGGGTCAATTGCAACATACAAAAGGGGTCACCTTTTCCTTGGCCAGGAGCGTCCGAAACGGGTGCCTTTACCCTACTGTCCTCGTGCCCCGGCCTCGTGCTGGATGTCATGAGACGGTTGTACCAATTAGCCAGGTCCTTACTGAAAATGGAGTGGTCTTCTGAGAGAACAGCAATAATAACCCCCCCCCTCTATTTGTTGGAAGGGAAGGGGTTTTACTCATGCAGCGAAAAGGAAATCTCACAAAATAATATTCGACTCCCCGAGGGACGCGAAAGGATTTTCGCGCGGCCATATAGTACACGAAATTCTACCACTACCCCCTGTTATTAAAAGGTTTACCGAGACTGGGGTTTTGTGCAATTGCTTAGGTATTTGCATTAGATTAACCTGAATAAACACTTTTTAAAAGTTACAGAATACACCAGACACACTTTACTCTGTGTCGGACCCTCCACCTGAGCCTGCTGCAGGTAGGAGTAGGAGGAGGGACGTGCTCCCGCCGTCCTCCCCACCCCTGATAATTACACCCCCACACAAAGGTATTTACACATTAACTTGTCAATCTATGACACGGCGGCCGAGATCCCGGCCCGGGACGGCGCTCTTAGCCCTGCGTGTTTGATTAGCAGGCTTGGAGAAACAAAATTGGAAGTAACACGTCTTATTTTGGTCATTACTCGCTGACGTTGGTGGCTTTTCGCCCTCCGGGGGTGGGGCAGACATGCCACTTGCTACTAGGTATAGACGTGCCTGTACACTGCTAGGCACCCCTTCACGTGTACACTTACCCCCTACCCTCATGGATGGGTTCGTTCACCCCTGAACTAGGAATAAAAAGAATATCAGAAGAAGACCTAAAGAATAATGCATAGCCATTAGGGTAAGCTTGAACATATAGGAATGAAATAGACCTGATACTTTGGAACAAGTCTAAAGAAATAACGTAACCAGGTAAAGCTGTAGAAGCCTCAAGGCTATTTAAAAGTGTGTGTTTCAATTCGAGGCACATGTGTGTTGTGTGTTTATTTCATTTTGTTATTCGTTCATTGACAGGGACTGGTAAAGTGTGTCAATTATTTGAAGCAGTGTATTTATCACAGATACATAATTATTGTATGGATATTATGATCTTCCATGAATCTTAATGCTTAATGCTTAAGGGATTGGGAACTTGATACAAAAATGTATAAGTCGAAGTCCTTGCAGTGGTTATAATGGTCGTTATCATTTAACCAGAAGACACCTTGGACGTCCTGACCACACACGCTGTAGGGAGCCTGCCCCTGGCGGCACAGGGCCCAACTACATGACCCCTGACCCCAGCCTCACATTCATCATTAATAATGAGCCGTGTGCCAATGGTCAAGTAAACTTAAAGAACTCAACACGTTCCCCTTGAGATGCCCCCCCCCCCCGACTATCGATATGTGTATATATGTTCCAACCCTTGCCAGGTGGTAATATTTAGTGGTAGAGGCAGGGGCTCCTCAACGGAAAAAAAACCACTTTACTTCAATATGATGATATACATGTACAATTATTAGTATACAGCCACACTCAATGTTTAGATTGTAAATGCGCGTGTTTGGGAGTTAAACAGTCTTCTAAGCCCATTCTTGTCCCATATCTCTTGACACTGTTTTCCTTTTAAGTATGTTTAATTTCTAAATATGTTTGAATTAATGTGTTTAAATTCCTATGCTTGTTTATATTTAGAGAGTTGTTGTTGTTGGTAAATCATATTTTGGCAAATGCTCTTATGACATACGAAGATTTTCAGCAATAAGCCAAGCGTTACCAAGACAGGTAGTTAACCCAGAGTAAGTATTTAGAGTAGCGAAGTGATGAGTATATATTATGGTCATAGTGTCTAGTTTCAAGAGCCACGTAACCTGTGGACTGAATATCTCAGTGCCTTTTTATGGCATTAAGGAACTGAAAATGAGTTTCAAGATGCTGCATTTGCTCATCTAGTCTGTCCCATAGCGGAGCACCACGGTACAGTGGGCTCTTTGCATAAATGTCCTTTTTTGCTCGCATCACTTTCAGACAGATTTTGTTGTCCCTGTGTTTAGATATATTCATTCTGTTTACAGGAACGTAACTAGGGGGGGGGGGTCGTCGTTTTGAACGAACCACCCCACCTCCATAAAGGAGGAAAAGTGTTCCATCCTAGCTGACTGGAAGGAGGAAATAATTGTCTCCATCTAATTGTTGATGGCTTGTCGATCAGACAATTATTAAGGATTCTAGAGAGAAAACTATGTAAGATTGATTAGATACACGAAACTCATCATTCTCTTTGAATATATTACACAAAGTTCCAACTCATATTAGCAAAGTCCAGTTCCACCATTGAAATAATCATGTCAAATTCCACTATATTCAAAAACGAACCACCCCGCGAAGAGGGCTAGTTATTGGCCTGGTTTAAGTCTGTAAAATGGGTCTAGTTCTACGCGGTGGTACACTGTTTGGTTCTATAATCCTATATTTGATTGTATAATTTCCATTGATACTTATGGTAGGGGGTATAGAGAACTTACTAACACGCATAGGGAGTGTCATCACATCAAGTATGTATCTTGACCAAGGGAAACTAACCAATTGTTATGTACAACGTGATGACTGAAATAATATTGCTACATGTATGTTTTTTTCATATTCCAAAGCATGGGTGTCTGTACTATGTGGAAACGTATCTCTATCAACCTCACTGCCACCTGGTGGGCTGAACTACAAGTGTTTATAGTCTAAATACTAGTAGGTGTATTTCGTGAGTAAACGTCTGAACCTGTTTAAATTGAAAATAAACACCAAATAACCTAAACATGTTTTAAACACATTCAGACACAGTTTTTACAGTGCATGCAATACTAAATACAATTTTCAAATGCAATTCTTTGGAAATGTGTAAGTCCTATTTCATGGAAATTCAATTGGAGGTGTCGTTAACACCAATGTATGAAGTGTCTACATTTTATGGTGTATTGCACCAGCTGGACGACCAATGATTGGTTTAGACATGATTGTAATGGCCCTTGATTGTTTGGTTGGTAATGTACTGCGTTATCTACAGTCGCACTCAACAGCCAATCAAAGGCCCATCATATGCAACTGTGGCTTTCTACATTTCATTGTGCAGTAAAAGCTATCTGAATATAGCAGTTATGAGTAGATAAATTGCAGAATAAGTTCAGAAAGTGACAGACACTTTAATATATGTGGCCAGGTGAGGGAAAACGTGCCTCCAGGGGGGATTTTTAGTTCTGGTTTTGGCCACCAGGGGGCAGTATATGGGTAAAACACTGAAAATTATACTAAAAAATGCTTGAGACCAATTTTTCATGGGGAATCCAGTGATATGCTTAAAATTATTCCATCTCCACTAAAAACGTTCCATTTTTGGGATGCAAAAGGAACATTTGTTGCCATGGAAACATTGAAAATTAGCATATATGGCAATTTCTGGTTGCCATGGAAACACTCCATTACTCCAAATGTGAATTTTTTGGCACAAATGTTTTTGAAAATTTCACAAGGAACTCAGAATCGAAAACAGACCTCAGAAATTCCTTCTAGAACCAATTTTATGATAAAAACATCAGATGTCTTCGGTTATTTTTCAACAAAACTGCATTTTTTACATTATTAGTTATAATAGGATATAGTGGATTTCGAGCGTATTTGCCATATTCAGTTGTACACACCAACCCCGATTTGACAAGCAGTTACAGCAAAACTACTTGGGATATTTTAGCTCAAGATATCTCATTTTAAAGCCCGTAACATAAACTTTGAAAAGCCATTTCCCCCCTGGAGGCACGTTTTCCCTCACCTGGCCACATATGTTAAGATTGGTGTTTTATGATAAAGACAATATATAATTCTTCACTATAACACACTCTGGACGCTGGCCCATAACCCCCATAACGGTTATGTCGCTTCCACGTTTATGTATACGACTGATACGTCTCCTGCGTTGTCCAATAATGGGCTTCATCATTTTGAAACTGCATTATAGAAAGGACGTACGTGGCTTACACAAGTCTACTGTGGGCCGCGTCCAAAACACTCAATATGTGAAGGGTTACCACCATCGTGCATTTTAGTGAGATAGTCTTGACGTGAAAACTCTCTCAATATGGTGTTAACGCTCAAAATTATAAACCGAGTACGTTTTGAATATTATTATCAAATCTATCATAAGTTTAAACTTGTAGTAAAGATGAATGCTAACTGCATTCATGCTGTGGTACCCTTCATATTTAGACACATAAATAATTAAGATTTTAAACCAATGTCTATGATTATATGCCCCCGTTATATGTGTAGATCGCTGCAATGACAAACATAAGCCATCTCCACCAGGAGATGTTGTCTATGAGGACTACCTGCTGCAGTGTAGACTTGGATCACCTGTGACTGAGTGTGTGATACGGCCGTGTGTTGGAGACGTGACGCCCCCGGGCGGTCAGTGCCGTGACTACGTCATGTGGGAGCCTCTCATCCTGCTGCTGCCGTCTTGTAGTGTTTGAAGATGCAGCACGTTAAGCCTTGACTCTGTCCGTGTACACCCCACACCCACCTGGTGCACCCCCCCCCCCAACACCTACCCAACATACAGATCCAAAACAGCTACCCAACGACGTCCTCATAGCCATTTACCCAACAGGGCACTCACATATACAGTCAACCCTCACTTCCTCGAATATTTACTTCCTCGGATCCCTTACTTCCTCAGACAGGTACCTAACAACCTCAGCTATATGTTGAAGTTACAATGTTCCATTATATTTGAACTTAATTCCTCGGATTATTTGCTTCCTCTGACATTTTCCTTGCATTTTCCAAATTCGAGGAAGTGAGGGCCGACTGTACTATATATTATATTGGTCTACATGGACCTAAATGTTGGGTTAACATTGGCCTTATAATATTATAGGCTATACAAACATATAGACATGTTTAGACCTAGCTTTAGGGGGGGGGGGGGTAGAGGGCAATGCCAACATCATGGTACCACATTGGTCGGGAAATCGGGAACTTGAGGCAACTTCCGGATGTGGTCACTGTTAGATGTGCGGGGATGACAGGAAAAGGGACCCGGTAGCGGGGGGGGGGGGGGGGGCAGGAGCCGACGGCTGGGTGGGTGGGTTGGGGGGGGGGGGATTTGTCATACCTTTCACCACGTATAGTGCAGACTACCTACAAACGTATGGACCGTGTCCACACACGCGCGCACCAACCCACACACCGACTGACGCCCAAGACGCCATGGTGCCCTGTCCGTACAGGATCCCCACCCCCCGCGTGGCGCCCTGACTCAAGTCCCGTCCCGACGCCCCAGGCGCGCCATGCCCGGAGGGCGCCCGTCGTCGGCTCAAAGTAGCGCGGGCCCCGGGGCCGTGGGCGGGACGTCCGCCGGTCGGGGCCGGGGCCGCCCCACCTGTGGCCGGGGCGCGGCGGGGCTGGCCGGCCTCCAGACCCGGCAGGATCACCCCCGCCCACCACCTTGGCGGCGCGGTGCACAAAGCGGCGGCACGCGTCACGCGGTCCTACCCGCCTCACATACCCTGGAGCGGTATATAGCCACCCGCCGCGCAGGTGGGGGAGGAGGAAGTGGACATGGTCACCGTGTAGGACATCAGGTGTGCGCTCTAACGGCCATATCTAAGGATAAAAAAGTAATCAGAGGCAGACGCAGGAATTTGGAAAAGGGGAGGTGGGGGTCCACTAAACACCAAAGTACCGAAAAGTGTCGCGCCGCGGACCAAATTATCATTTAAAAAATCTGAGAAAGGGAAGTGGGTCTGGAGTCCCTGCAACTGGATCCGCCCCATAATATATTGGTTTATGTCCAATAAGTGGGTCTAGAGACACATTCTTGTTGGTTTTATTACGAATTGGGAAGAATTACAAAAGAAACAAACAAAATGTACAAAAAGAAGGGAAATGGTTACCGGATATTTCAAGAATCAGGAATTCCATCAGAAAACGTGCATAACAAAAATTAGGATGCGCCTCAAAATGTGTCTCAATTCTCTTGGAGCTTATGAATTGAAACATGTTCTTGTGGTAAACCGATACTGAACACAACAAGATAAAAACCACACCCAACACGTCATAGTGTCCAGAATGGAGACGAATCGGGCTGCACCGACAAAGTTTGGGCTGCCACGACACTTTTGTCCCCCTGCCTCATCGATCTTCTCTACTGCCTAAGGTGGCCCACCAGCGGGGGACAGGAGGGGGGGGGGTATATGCGAAAGTACTTTAAAGGTGACGAACCCTTTCATAGCCCAGAGTATATACCCGGAGCTAAATGTTGATTTCTGTTTGTCCGCCCTATGATGTGTGCGGAAGACAATGATGGCCTTGGTAGGGCCGTCTTTGATACGACCTCTAGGCGCCCCGGGGGTAAACAGCCCGTTTTATGTGCCATTTGGGGCCCGGGTTACAATGTTTTTATTCGATATGGATTAATGTGTGCCACCATGAAAGACAATATAGATCCACTGACCTTTTGCGGGGCAGGAAAGGAAATGCCTGTCTGTCTTCTGCTGGGGGCGATACTCCAGGTGGGGCGGGGGGGGGGGGGGGGTAGGGTGGTAGGGCTTGGGGAGCCTGGAGACATTTTGACGTCTGTATTTTGTTGGACAAACAAAAGACGATAATTAATGCTCAAAGCGACTCCCAGAGAGTGTAAGTGAGGCAATCACACTCACGGGGCTAGCGGGAGCAGCTCGTATCCGTGTTGGGTCAAACTCACAAGGCAAGAGGAGCTGCTCAAATGGCTGCCGAGAAACTAGTGATTTCTTAAATGTATACAGCTAAAGTAATCTCCATTTACATTGATCCAGATTAGGCCAGAGGAGGCGTTCCAACCACGTAGGCTATGTCGAAATAGTATGGATCCCAAGAACACAGTGTGTATCTGATGAATATGGATTCAAGGCGAAAAAACAAAAGGTCAATTGGGAGTTTATAGCTCTAGAAGAACATAACAAATCCCGTTTTTAATATTTGGTTATTGATAACCCCATGAGAAGCCTGCATAATTCGACACGTCCACGAATTGGACCAACTTAGTTTCAAAGTCACAGAAAATATGGAAGTCCTACCTTCAATTTCAATGCAGCACTCCTCAATTTGTCCTGATGAATGCTTGGATTCGCGTTCACTGCACATGTCTTGTACATGTATGTCCCAGCCTACATGTAGTATCCAAATTATAAGTCTACGTCTTAAAAAGACGCCATTGGCCCCATATATCTATTTATGGATGTCTATCTTTCGTGAGACATTTCCGTCGACGCGATTGCTATACAACAACCTATACGTTGCATAAGCCAAGCAAACAACTCTGATCCGCTTCGACTGAGCAAATGGAAAGGAAGGCATTCTGACCTGGCGCTGCGCTTTTATAGTCATAATCGAGGAGTGCCTAAATACAAACATTTATTGGTGCTCTAAGCAATAAGAGGAGACAAGAAAACAGAGGCATCACCCTTAGCACTGTGCCTTCTGAAGAAGCATGGTTATGTGCTGGAGGGACAGGCGGCTGGTGGCCATGGTCTGGAGGAGACAGCAGGGTGGCTTGGTGCTCTGGGTGCTCCAGTGTCCTCGGGAAGGCAATGTTCCGTCTGATGCCACGAGGGGGCGTGGCGGACGTTCCCGGCATTCCTCTTGGTCTGTTACAAAGGATGCTGCTCAAGGTCATAACTTATCATAACTTCACAAGGACGACCGCCTGTATACTCCTAGTGTATTATAATATTGTAATATAAGAAAACCTTCTCACACAAAGTGATAAATGTAACTCTTCTTCAGAGCTGTCTCTTATGGGCATGTACCTCTTTGTAAAATAGTATGATTCTTAATTGACAGTTTTACTATGTGTTAGTTTCTCCTAATAAGTAGCTAACTCTACAGACCCCCTACTTTCGTAGAAATTGCAGTGGAATTTGTAGAGGGTGTAGGGTACATTGGTAATGAATCATTTGATGTTGAGATATATGTAGGATATGCGGGGAAGATGTCAACAATCATACTCTACCATATATGTCATACTAAGTCTTACTACACTAATGGTATATAAATATATAGGTTTGTATATTCTTAAACTGGGAAAGATATATTTTTTAACAATCACGGTTTTATATGAGTATTCAGGAGGAGCGCCTTGGGGAGTTGTCTGGAACATCAAACTGCTTTCTTGCCCTCCCCATCTAACTGCTCACTGTGCCCAGAACGATGGTAAAGCATAATAATCATAACCAAAAGGCATGCCCATGGTGAGGAACAGATCAGAGAGGGATTTAGCCGCACTAAATCCCAGGGAATGGATTTAGCTGAAGGCCAAGGTAACAAGGTCCAGGTCTGGGTAGTGAGACATTGCAATGCATTTCGGGAAGTTTCTATCTTAACCCTATACAGTGGCGGATCCAGGCATTTCGGAAAGGGGGGCGCTGTACCCAGTGGGCACAAAACCTTGATTCAACGTTGACAACTGATTCATATAGGGTTACAGGGTAGATCAACATGTTTTCAACATTGATGCAATGTTACTATTTCAACGTTGTCAACCAACACCTGTTTCAACATTGATGCAATGTTTGGATATCAACCTTGAATCAACCGTGTGTTTCCTGCCTTTCCCACTAGGTGCCTCCACAACCTACTCCTTAGCAAATCTATCTACATGCTACATCTATTTTCGCTAATTGTAAGCTCTTATTTTCTCATCAATGTATACAATTGATCAAAATCCCATTCATTTTCATTGACATCTATGGTGTGTGTATTTGGTTGACATTTGGAATTAAA
>OX381705.1:89180034-89222711 GCA_947462335.1 Harmothoe impar
CCCAAAACTCACTCTCTAAACTAGAAACCCCAGGTAAAGCCATTACATTACTACATACTACAAATTACTAGGTATATCACTAATGAATCCCTTCTTCCGCCTACCGGTATAGACATGTGGCACTCTGTATATTAGGCCAAAAAACAGGGCCGAGCCTACATTTTTATGCAATTTTGAGGAAATTTTCGTATTCTTACTTTTTTGGGGTCAATTTTAGGGTCTTCGGAGAGGCTGGCCAGTACTTTCTTGTTTAAAAAGAAATTTTAAAAAATCCGACCCTACATTTCCTTACCATGTTACCTGAAACACTTTTCCTTTTGGCCTTATCAGGTAAAATTAATGCGTTCTCATCTAATCACCCACCGCCATACTATCGCCTTAGCAACTAAGTTATTAGGACGATAATCGTTTCCGGGAAACGCCTAGTAGTATAAATTAACTCCTTAGTGGTCTCATAGCACATTAATGTGCATAGTACCTTAATGTGCCGTGTCCAATGTCATCATCCGTGTATAAATGTATCTCTGATGAGTCTACTGGCTAGGGCTACAGCTATGCATCATGTCAACTCAAATAACATAGGGCATAATCTAATAGGTAAATAGAGTGCTCTGATTATGTATGTTAGTGAACAGGAACTTATTACATTATCACCATACCATTAAACGTCTTAGCATTAGTTATTACTGACGATTACCACTTATACAACATGGGCGGTCATCCCATCTTCCACTCACGTTAATACACACGTTATATAAGCACGTACTGCGGCCATACCTGTCAGTGGCTGGACGACCGTGTGAAGGTGATTAAGGGTCGCGAGCTGCTCAGAGCTGACACAAACAGCTCACAGCACTGCTAGAGCCCAGTAAGACTTGCCCGCGGCTGTGAGGCTGTCCCTTCACTGTATGTGGCTACATAAATGCCTTGATGTCCATTCACAGGTACAGAATGGCCTGCAAACACTGGGCAGAACACAGGTAAGCCAGCAGGAGGCAGGTAGTCAGAGGAAGCCCTGTTAGATCAGAACCCCCCCCCCCCCCCGCAACCCCCGATATATATGCAGTCATGTCAACAGTCCCCACGGGTAAAATCAATGACCACAGCGATTCAGCAGAGAGGACGTCGAGGGAAGGGGTAGTGGAGGTTGGGAGGGGGAGTGGGGGTGGGATGGGGGAGGGGTGTGTTCAGGGAGTTGAGGGGGAGGGGAATATGCTTGAGGGAGTGCCGGAGGGGGCAGTGTGGTTGAGGTAGTAGGATGGAGGGAGTGAGATATTGCATGGTATATGAACGGGGTACAGGTAAAGGAGGGGGGGGGGTAGGTTCTACAGAGGAGCTGGACTAAGGTTAGAAGGAAATTGGGAGTAGGGGTGGGGGTGGGGGTGGGGGGTCGATCAAGGATGGGTAGGTGGTGTCACCTGGTGTCATTAATGTGACAAGGAACCTTACCTGTGCTTAATGGGAGACGGGTTGACAAAAACACAGCCCTTCATAGGGGTTAATGTGAAGGTGAATACACCCCCAAGGACAGGCAGTGCTTTACGCCCCACCGCTGTACCGTGTCAGTCTCACGGCCTGCTTTGATCAGCCCCAGGCTGAGTGAGATAGTTTTCCTCTGGCATTATTTAAAAAAGGTACCGTCCTTGTGACTTTGTGAATATATAAAAGGATCAGGGGCTTATGAGGTAAGCTTGTGTTACAGAGGGGTAGTGACGGAGGCAACCCAGCCTTGCTTACACTGTAAAAGTTGGTTACCATTTTTGTAGGTGTACAGTAGATTATCCTGTAAGTGTAAGTTAATTATAGGTAATCCGTAAAATCCATTATAAATTTACAGTAGATTTTATTGTAAATCCATTTGACAGCAAATTATACTGTAGATCTACAGTAGGTTCTACTGTGTACCTACACTAACTATTTACAGTGTACCCCAGTATGTAATATCATAGCCGTATGCGTACCGACGCATATAAATGCATAGGCATGTGACATAAATGTAATCACAAACTTAAATGTACTTTAGAGCATATACTCAGTAGACCCTATCATGTGTTATTTCCACAGAAAATAAACAGACTCAAAATGGATATCAGGCTGCCTTCATAATGACTTCCCTTTTTTAGAGCAGCCCTGGCTAATTATTAAGAGAACATGGACTCGGTTTCTTATTGTGACATATATTGACATAGGTCAATCTAAATAGCCTTGCTAGTAACTTGCATCGGCCCTTCTTCATACCCCTATTGCATGATTCCTAGTAGCTGATATTGGTCCCACCAAATGCCTCTATATAGTTCCGAATGAGGCCTGTTACATGCTGAAAACGCCTGAAAACGTTTTTCTCTGATGACTATAGTGTGATATCGGTACATCTAAAAGCCTCTGATACCTAGTAACTAATATCGGTCTAAATACAGGAACATCAATCAATGAGTGCATGTAAATACCTCTATGTTTGCTGCGTGTGCTGCTCCTGTGGCCTGCCCGGTGTGTACTGGGTGGTGTGAGCTGCTCTGGTGCCCGGCTCCAGGTACCGACTGGTACCAGCTACACACTGCCCACCCCTCACCACCACCACCAGCTGCTCAGGTGTGGGGAGACCTGGTCTCACCTAGCGGCTATCCTACCAATTACATAGCCTGATAGCAGGCGGCCACACAGACCAATTTACAGAGTTGCAATTACCCCTTTCAAGTATAGATATTGAATGTACAGTAGCCGTACTTACCGTTATGTTTGTATAGTTAGATATTGGTCAGCTTGTGACATATGGATTAATTATGTATGGGGGATTGCTTGGCTTGGCTAAATGAGAAATATGCGAGTCTGACATCTGGGTGTACTTTGATAGACATATGGATCAGAAATATGTATAAAGTATTGCGCTTATTATAAATAATAATAAATATGAGTATTAATAATCATAAATAATGATTACGACATAATATGACGTAACATTATGTAATACATTGGTTGAAGGTAAAATAAGGCGTTTTGTTGCGTGACACCTGAGACGACGCTGGGGGGGGGGGGGGGGGCAGCGGCATAGTAGGGAATGAAGGTGCGACACGCCCTTGTTAATTACCTCCCCTGTGATTATGAACTGTCTGACCCCTAATCATATTTTAATCAGGAAATTTGATTTCTGGTGCACTCTGATTATATATATGTAGTTATTTCCTGTGAATTAACCAGCTATTTAGTAGGCTTATAATTGGCAATCATCAAACTCTAATTACCCCGTGTTGTTAGCAATCATGAGTCTTCTTGGTTGTCAACAAGAGATCAGTGGGTATAATCATTTTACTTAAGTGTGGTGGTGTGTGTGTGGGGGGGGGGGGGGGGGGTGATTGGGGGTAATCTACGCTGCTGTCCAGCAAATAGTAGTTACTTTGTCATGACCAATTTGGTCAAGACCAAACCTAACCAAAGTTGGCTCATTTGGTCATGACCAAAGTCGGTAAATTTGGTCGTGACCAAATTGGCCAGCTTTGGTCAGATTTGGTCATGACAAAAGTGGTCAGCTTTGGTCAGCTTTTAATAGTCATGACCAAATTGGTCATGACCAAAATTTCCAAAATTGGCCAACCTGTAAGGCGGAATTGGTGAGGCTGGCCAAATAGACAGGTCATTTTACATAAGTGACTCACCCAAATGAGAGAGATATTTTTTGAGGGGTCATTCTTATGCAGTTTTTTCCAGAGAATCCAAATCTGCCTGGGGCCATCGCGAATTTTGCATATTAAGGCCCCTAATTAGCATATTCTAATGAGGTAGGCCAATTAGCAGGAACAATAAGCAAAAGCACTGTCAAATTGGTCCAAATTTTATAGAAATGATAAGATACCCTTAGATATGGCTGAAGATCAAAATTGCATCCCTTCATAATTTTTCATTAAGGCCTAATTAGCATAATTTATGCAAAACTGAAGATATATACTTAATTTCACTCACAGAATACCAGATGATAGAAACACAAGATTCCCTGGAGGAAAAAGTCTTAAATATAGGGCCATAGCAGATATAGACTTTAGCCATTATTGCAGCCATATTTCAAGATGGCCGCCACTGAATATTTCTAAATCATTTATCTTCGCTTCTAATCAACTTAGAATCATTCCAAATGCTAAACATACATTTCTGGGGTCAGGGAATACAATGGTGTTACCTCTGAGGCGATAGATGGCAGCCATCTTTCATTTTAATGAGATCATCATTAGAGAACCTACTAATTAGCTGATTTCCCTTAATCACTCTTTATCATAACACATTCATTATTCTGCCAACTGAGCTGATGAAAGAAATAATCTGAGTACTTATATTACCCTTGATATGGTTCTAGACATGGTAGCCATCTTGAATGTCCCAGGATAACACTATACTGGGTAGCAATGGGTGGCAGCAGCAATAACGAACTTTTGATGCGGCCCCTTTGAAGGCATGCTCTCATTTTCATTCTGATGGCCTTAGCTGAAAGTCAAAAATTGAAGACAGCCCAGGGTAAAATATTATCTTTATCTGAAAGCTCTAAATGTAAGAAGAAGAACAAAAAAAGAATTATGTCAATCGGACAATTATTAAGCGTATTAAAAGTAGGTATTGGGCTAATTAGGCTGATTTCGTGCCTATCATTTAATAACAAATGTATGGGCTTTGACTTTCACTATTCTCTATACTTTTCCGTATTCAAATGAGTCTGCTACTTGTCCGATTGACATAATTCTTTTTTTGTTGTTCTTCTTACATAAAGAGCTTTCAGGTAAATGCAACAGATCTGATATGACACTGTTATTCTATTTTCGATGAGACTAGAGTAGAGTCTGAGAAAAAAAAACTAACCTTTCGCCACCATGGTTCAACTTCTCCATTAGTGGAGGTCTGCTGATTTTCGACGATGTTTGTGTTTGTCTGCGGTGTTTTTGCGTCGGTGTTTTTCTTTTCAGTCTTGCTGCGACGTGAAAACTGCCCTCCCATTTTGATAACAATATCGAAATGCTTCTGAAATCCCCAAAAATTGTCTGCTCTCACACGCCACAGCAGTTCTTGGAGAACTCACTAGATGGCGCGTTGATAGCAGATGTTAATAAAGCTGCTATTTGTATTGTATACATTTCTTAGTTCAACGTAAAAACGCTTTTTAATTGTTGTATTCGTGGAAAGGATCACTGACAGATTCAAAATGTGCCTCTTAATAATCATGATTAGTCACATTCTTTGAAAATTAAGACTTTAGACGGACTTGCTGCCACCTGGTGGTTCATTTTATCAATCAACTTCCGGTACATAGCTGAAGCTGGTTTCTCGTCTGTCCTAGTTCCCCAGCGAAAGTGCGGGTTGCGGGTTGCTACTCGCACAGTCCAAAACAATCACCGATCCAAGGATATGCAGAATCTAGCTCCCTAAAACAGAGTCAGCATGTAGCAGTAGTTTTCTTATGATGTACTTTCGTTGAAAATCCAACCAGGTTGGGGATTGCGCCGCCCATCACTGAGTAGCGACCGGTTTGTGTGTGGCTTCTGCGGCTTCTGCAGTGTTTGCCTTTCGGCTGAGTGACTGGTTTACCTCCACCGTGGCGTGGAAACAGTGGCACATCAATAGATAATATTGTGCTAAGGGAACAGACAGATACAGCTTCAACATGCCATTCCGCCTACCACGCATCCCAGATGCCCTACATCAGGATCCGCTTTGGCGGATGACTTTTCTGGGATTCTATGCAGGGCCACCAAACATGAGAAAACACATGATCTGTATGTGTATTCCACAAATCCTCATATTCGGCGGCCTGTTCTACCTCTACTACACTACAAATGGAGGTATGTTTGTCTTTGGTCTATTATTACCGTAATTCCCTCGCATTCAGGTTCATACATTTATCTACATTTCATTGCAATATATGTCGATTGATACGTTTGCTCAATGACTTATATCGTATGTAGATATTAAAGTACCGGTCTATATCAAAATCATCACGTGTGGCGGGGGGGTTGGCTACAGTCCAGGCAGGCCGGGACATGCACAGCATTGACTGTTCATTCAAGTCATATGGTATTTGTGGATTTGAGTAGATTTAAAGGTGACTCAGTGGCTCACGTGACTATACAGTCTATATATTGAATGTATATTGGAAATGATAATGCCATGTTTGATACTGCTGTAGGCCCCTAGCCCTAGGGCCCTACCTGCTAGTGGTACGGATAACAATCTGAAAGTGAGATGATCAGCTCGATACATTGTACATATTCTCATCTCTCTCTCTCTATATATACATATACTATGATATAGATCTATATGGTTTAGATCTATTAACATATACCAGAAAGCACTCTCTCTTTCATTTCTCTCTAAATTTATTTGCTTATACTATAGAGATAAATGAAAATGGTGTTATCTATATCGGTACTGTTAAAGTTATCGGAAGCGATTAGATTAAATAACCTCCCTTCCTGTCATTGAATTATCATGCTGAAGCATCCTCACTGGCGACCGATTGAGATAAGGATGCAGCATTCAACCATATCTTTCAACCCCTCACGATGCCTAAATGGTGGTTTGGGAGGTGAAACTCAACTGAAAAAACTATTGCATTGTAAAAATGTAGCCGTGAGATTTCTGCCTTCTGTTTATTCCACTGTCTAGAAACTACGATGGGGCCTGCTTAGGGCGCGGTGCATCGCTGGGTAGCGACCTGTTTTATCTGTAGTCGTAACCATATCTTCCGACCTGTTATCTTCACCTATTTTATAACCTAATATTAAACACTAGCCAAGTGGCAGTATCCATGAGTTATCATTTCTTATTACACACAGGTGTCATGCCTTATTTTCTGAGGCCTGATTACAATAAGCACTCGGTGAGTGCGGTGCACGCCCTGCACCACTTCCCAGATGCACAAGGAGACGGCAGCCGGATCACGTGGGCACATGCCGTCAACGACAAGCAACGCCTGGAGGAAACACTCAAAAGTAGGATTTCCTAATCTACCGAGAGTATCGTGCATATGGGATACATTTGGTATTGATGCAGTGACATGATGATTAAATGTATCATGCATCACGACAACAAAAGGCATACCGGTAGCACATTAAAGCACTATGCCATCCTTAAAACATTGACAATGACATATATTGACTAGGTTTAAATCAACTTTTATCAATTATTCCCTGTCAATAGAATATTTATCAGCTGGTGTACTTTGTACTGCTTTAAGAAGAAAGAAGAAAGGCACACTAGTAGGTTGGATCAAGTCTCAAACAGATTGTCTACTAATGTGCATGTCTGGTTGCAGGTGAGGTGATGATGATGGAAGCCGACATCTTGCTGCGCGGTCAGGGCACGGGGCAGCAGCAACTTGTCCCCATCATGGCCAAACCACCGGCCGTAGACTCAGACCTCACCTTCCAGGAGTGGCTGCAAGCTGCCAAGTACTCAGGGAAGGGACTCAAGATCGACTTTAAGAGTATTGAAGCAGTAGAGCTTGCTCTGCAGACATTGAAAGAGGCAAAACCAAAGGTAAGGTTCTGAGGTGTACCCTATGTTGTGGGACTTGGTACAACAGGGAATCTTAATAGAACTGTATTTTCATGATTGAAGTAAAAGTGAACTTACGATGGTCAGAAGACGGGATTTTTTTGCTGTCTATGTTCAGGTGTTTCTTTGATAAAGGTATGTACATTATACGACCTCGAGGCAAATGGGAATTATACAGTAGGCTGGTCAGATAAAGCTTTCGGATAGGTATCAATGGAAGGCCATATGCATTAGAAGGGATGTGACATAATACGGCAATCGTCTATGCTGCCTATGTGTTTGTAAGCTGTTTTTATCTATTACAGCTACGAGGGCCAATTTGGCTTAATGGTGACATCCTCCCTGGCCCCAACACTGACGACCAGCCCATTGACTGGCAGCGTTTTCTCCGCCTATGTCAGGAACACTTTGATGAGAGTACAATATCCCTTGGCTGGAAAGTTGGTTACTCTGAGGACCGCTCTAAGAACTCCTACACCTGGGCCATGGTGAAGGCCATGCACGACATTGTGGACAAGCGTAAGGTCAAACAGCCCATTATCTTTGCTGCCCGTGCGAGTTACCTGCGGCACTCGGTGCCCCAGTTACAGTGGTTGATGGAGATGACCGGGGGCAGCCTGTCCGTCCACTCACCTGAGACGGACGCTGTACCAGTGGGCGACCTCATGTATGTCCGCAACAAGCTGCACAAGGACCAGGTCTACTTCGACCTCCCAGAGTCTCTCCGAGCCCAGTTCCAGTCTGTCAAGGACCAGGAGGCCGAGAAACCAGTCGAGCGGAAGGACGACCAAGGTATGGGTTTCTCTGTGGAAGACTGGATTCTCGCCCGCGGGGAACGTGGCGAGACCATCTTTCTGGGCTCTGAGGCTGTGATCCTGCAGCGTGGCCAGTTGTTGTCCAGGGCCACCTACCCCATGGATAACATCAAGATGCTGCAGCTGGTAGCCCGTGTGGAGTTCATTCCAGTAGGAGAGCTGGGACAGCTACCAGAGTCAGTCATAGAGAAGGAGGACTTCAATTTGGAGATTTACCTCCATGTGATGCAAGGAGCGCGTCCCTCCGCCATATCTGGCATCCGATGCAGCGTTAGCCCCACCGGCCGGGTCACGGTGGGCACCAAAGCCATCCCCGGCACAGACACTGAGAAGTGGGCTACTTTAACTGGTCCTATTAAATGTGTTGACATCTATATAGAAGAGCTGCCCTCTAAGGGCGTGCTGATGAAGGTCAGCAGTCTGAGTGAATGTAACAGCCCCACACCCGCAGTTATACAGACCGTGGAGGTCAAACTACCCATCACCGACATCCATCTCCCAGGGGAACACATCGCCATACGCGGTGTGGGTACGACCAGCTTCGCTGCAATCCCACGTTTCCACATTACCCTCTCTGATCATTTATAGAACTAGCCTAATGCCCATTGGGTCTGGTACCCAATGCTTGTGTGTTTGTGATTGCATCATTTGTTTTCCAACATGTTTGAAATGTTTTGTTACCATGCACTTGAGGTATCCATTATCTTATTTATGGACGATTTTGGACTGGGAATACTGAGTTATTACATATGATAGGGAGGGATTATTAACAGAGCTAGTATTTAATACATTATACGAATAATACCAGCCTACGTAAGGTAGTTGCTACTGACAGATGTAAAACCTTGTTTGGCATCATGTAGGTGTCCAAAATACCGATGTACTAACAAAATATAGTCTGGTGTTAAACTGTTATGTTGAGTTACAACAGGTAACTTAATACGCTGTATTCGATGGTCTGGTAGCAAAAGGGCACTTCAATTACTAGTCTGGTTTCAACAGGGGCTGATTTATAATATACCTATCGTATGATAACATGGGGTTATACATGTAAGGGAGGACACAGTACACACGTCATGACCGCTGGGTGAGTTCCAGCAGTCAAGCTTGCTTTTTGCACATTGGAGATTAGCAAAATATCAGATATTAATTAAAAACATACACATTGGAGATTTGTAAAATATCAGACATTAATTTTTTAAATATTGTGCACTGTATTCGATCAGAGCTCCGGTTTAGGGCAAACTGCAACCGAGGCAATCTTTTAATATGCCTCGGGCTTTCCTTTCTGCTATGGAAACAAAGGCCCCAACATACTACTAGGCGTTTAGTGTACGGCGTGGCAGAGCTAGCTACAAAGGCCGACTAATAGAGGGTCTTGGGCATTCAATAGTCTTGGCTTACATGAACTGTCACTATCAGGTACATTGTGTTCTTCAAGAAACATTAATTAAGTTTTTTGGTTTGTTGATTACATTGAGTGCATGGATTGTGTATGAATTTTGAGAAACGACAACCCATCGGTTCTGTATTTCAATGATAGTCCCACAGAATTAGTTTATATTAATAAGGAATACAACATTATAATTGTTGGCCTTTAGGCAATGCACAGCTGATTTGTAATGATCTTTTCTTCGCCCACCTCGATGTGAATCTATATATGTGTTATCCTTTAGTTTACCCACGTTGTTTCACTAAGGCTACTGCTATAGACATGTTCGACAAATTCCTGTCCAGAGCCCTATTACACTGGAGGAACATTTTTGGCAGGTTGTAACAAAACCTTTGGAATCAAATTGATGCATTCAAACGATGGGACATTATTTACATGTAGCGGTGCGAATGCAGTCCAAGTGATTTGTCGAGCCCTAATTTCGTTAGTATGTGAGATAATTCCATCAAATAATTATATAATTCGAAGGCAGATAAGCTCAACGGGGGGGGGGGGGGGTATTATGTAGGGCTACATCGGTGAAATGCAATTTCTGTCATATTTGTCCCATTGGGATATCATCCATAGATTATGTGTTTAATCATAATTGAATCTCATAGGATGGGTCGTTTTTTTGCCATTCCATCTTTTTGTATTGAAGCCTTGGATGTGTTTCTTGTTACTAAGGCTTTTTGAATATCCTGTTTTATTTTGAAGAATAAAATCGTGTTTCTACTGTGATCAATACGCTTTATAATGCTTTGGTACCAGAGTTTTGAAGAAAATTCCAAGATGGATCAAATCCCTCTCCGGAAGGTAATTGAGAATTGTATGTGACCCGACTTTCCGAGCTTAAAGCTGGGCTGTCAGGGAATAAGTTCAGCATTTTCCATCCATGGACTAAAATAACAGTTCCACTAGAGGGCAGCAGTGTTTGGACAGGGGACCATGAGCATTGTCCAGCTGCAACGTATTCACCCTATCTTGTCCCTGTCAGAGCTGAGCTCCTAGCTCTTTAGAGCCCTCTTATGAATGGAATCTAAACTATGGTATATCCAAAAGTGCTTTTGGCCTCGCTTCAACCATGACGGGCAAGCTTTAAAGCTATAGACCAGGGTTCGGTCACTTCTTATCTACCCACAATTTCTCAAAATCACTTTGGATTAAATGAGTTTGATATGTGATGATGAAATAGAAGCAAATAAATCAATACCTCATGGTGCTAGATTATGATATATTGACATTTGAAGATAGGACACCCTTTACTATGACAGTGTATGGGTAAGCCCCCATTTTTTTTAATGGTCTCAAATTTTTGAATGATTGACCCATATTATTTCAACCAAGCTTCTCAGATGTTTAGAGATTATATGCAACATAATCGATCCATAAAAATGTGTGGTCATGGGTGAAACCAAACAGCCATGACCGATTTAGGAAAAAAGACTCAAATTTAAAAAAGTTAATTTTCTCTACACATTTTGCAAAACTCAAAAAAAAATAGGCCAATATTTTGTAATCAAAACATGAGCCAGACTACAAAAGATCAAAAGATTTTATAACAAAAAAGAAGAAGGGATCCATTCATGAATAAAGACAGTTTGGGAATTATTCAAATATCTTCTAGTGAGCCGAGATACCTATGATAGTGTAGGGGCTAGGTTGGTTACTTTTATAGTTGTGTGCGGATTCTGCTGTTGGTTCCGAACCCTGTTCCGAGATCCTGGGAGTCGACGGCAGGTGGCAGAACCTGTCGTGGCTTCGAGGTACGGACAGGGCCCTGAGGGGGCACTATAGGTGGTCTGAACTATGCATGCGTGCAGAGTTCGGCCACTTATATATAGCCAACATCCAGGGGAACTCGCCAGCTAAGCTTAAAGGCGCAGATCTTGGTACCCCTCCAGCGGCAGTGGGAGTGAAGCCGGAAAAGGTACTCAGCCCTATATATAGTGGCTTTAAGGCTGCTCATCTAGTGGTTAAATGGTTTCCGACCAACTTACCTGATTCGTGGTTCCGAAGTATTGAGACTCGGACATAGACCAAAGTTGTTCCCGAAGAAATAAACTATTAGCAACCTGTCACAGTATCCAAACTGGCTTGACTTCTTTCTTTACGATATTCAATATCATAAATGAGGGTCCGTTACAATAGCTTAGGGCATAGCTTTTTGAAGCAGAGAAAAACAGTGACAAGTTGTGTAGAATGCCAAAGTGAGGCATCTAAATGGTTGATATAGGTGAGTTAGGGCATATGCAAAAGGGAGATATGCTTTTATCATGTTAGTTTCACTTTTTTTGCCACCAGGTGCTGTATGACCTTTAAGACATTCTACTCTCGAAAGAAGGGAGTAACAAAGTACATTTACCGGTAATTCAGCACCCTGTCCATAGGCCCCCAATCCCCATGGACTAGGTCCATAGTGATAGGAGTGTATCATAGATAGTGGAGTGATGTCAATCCTTTACAATTTGGTTTCAGTCAGCTATTTTCAACTCCCGTTTTTTAGAGGGCTGATAGTCGGTACTTGTTGGAGGCCAACTGCTCTGGTCATGGGATCGTGAAGGTACCCTCCCGTTATTCATGTCAAAGTATGTTCTTATTGGGATTACGCCAGCGTACAATGGGATCAGCTTATTGGCTTTCAAAAATCCTCAGAAATCCCATACCAGGTAATTTCAATTAAGGCCACTTACAATCAGCTTTACAGACACCGCCCGCATCAGTTAAAAGGGGTCGCATCAATGCTTTTTATTCAATATTTCCTAAAAATTCAAATAGCATACCGGTATTACTTGTTTTTCTTATATCTACAACCTGAACCCCATTACACAGGTTAATAATGGCTGCATCTTTGAAAATTCATAGAAATATTGTCTCTCAAATATTTTTGAGCCAAAAAAAAAAGGCCCGCCCTCATCACCCAAAATACGAATAAAAAGCCGCCCTCCCACACCCCCATTTTCAGGGAAGTTTCCGTAAAGCTGATTTTTTTTTTATGTGGCCTAATAGAATAAGGCTCTCATATCTTGAACGTTAACACCTCTTTGCAGCTGCTTCAAATTTTGGGATATGAAATTTAGTTTTAGTTGGATATTTAGAAAACCCGATAGTTAAAAACATGGATATATGCTTGGGCTTAAGAGATAAAAAAGATTTTGCGCGATTTCATATTCTGAGTGATCTGGATTTTAATCAGCTCAAGACGGTTTACTTTAGTCATATATCAGTTATAGGTCAGATAAAAACACGTCGCTTTCTTTTAATGTTTTATTCATTCTCACAGCAGAGTTTCTTACAGCAGATAACAAAGTAATACCGTTATCTCTCAGTGAATACACCATCTGTAGACATGTTCTATACATTCAGTATCACATATCAAAACGAATTGATTTCCAGATGTAACGAGTATTGTCTCCCATGACTCCCATTTTATCTTCTCAGCCAATCTTAACTAAAAGAAACAGGGGGAGCCTATAATTGGGTGATTTAGCAGTAACAATCAGCGCAGCCTGTTAACTTATATAATCAGTATTGAGTAGATTTATAGACATGATGAGAAACTCTAGATATGCGAATGTTGATATCAGGGCTGAGCGCCCATACATGCATTTAACTTATACATTTGTAATAAACCGATAATACAAGCAGAAGTAACAGACAATGTGATGAGATACTTGGGTAGAGATACTTGAATATTTCAACAGGGGATAGTGGGATTTTAACAGATGCGGTACTGTCAACTCAGGAGAAACGCAAACGGAGGGCCGAATTTTTTTTTTACAATGTACAGACACAAGATAATCACATGTTGCTCTTGATTGTCGCTTCAATCTTCTCTGCACTGGCTCCGATTACCTCAGCAACCTAGAAACAAAAATGTGAGAAGAAATTAAAGAAAAATTACATTCCACTTTTAAACAAAGCCAATGCTCAAAAACTCAAGTGTTTTCAACGTAACAGAACTAACAACTAAATACCTGAGCCCCATGAATTGCCACCGTTGCGATGTGCAACGTCTAGGGCTATACACAAATTAAAAGTTGGTCAATGGATTTCAATTTTTTTTTTAAAGGGTGAGAGAGAATGATACGTTAATGCAGCGCTTGTGAGCACGGAGGCACCTACTGGAGCTGCGTTTATTCATTAGGAAGACCAGGGACGTAACACAGCGATACGGGCTACATTACTAGTACATGTACTCAGTTTCCTTCCCAATGACTCACCTCTTTGCCACCCTTGAAGTACTTGAATGTAGGCATAGCGCTGATACCGCATTCCTCAGCAACCTCCTGGGTATGGAAGAGACGGTGCAATAATTAGCACTACATATAATACCACACTTCAATCTCTACCTCGTTGGAATAAAATAGTCCTGATGAAGACCCGAAAGGGTTGAAACGTTGACCACTTACACACAATTTGCACTTGTTGTGATCCTTGAGTACTTAGACTAACCCGAAGAGGGTTTTGGGTATATTTTACTTTCTTTTACTACATAAAATACAACTTCAGAATAAGTGCATGTTCCGGATTTTTGCTCATACATAGATTTAGATACTTAGTATATAATACTGCTTATTTGGCACAACGATATTCATATATTTGTTTGTTTTCTCAATTTGCTCTCATTAAGAATGTTCAGTAATTTTCTTATTGTGCACATCCAATAAAAGACGATGCAAATGGGTTGATTGAAGGTACAGTAAACCCAACGCCTGGACGGGTGCCCGCATTCATTATAATTATAATGAATTGCTGACATGAATTTAATTAGTGGGTTGACTACAGCTTGAAACGTTTTGTAGGCATTTGAAACAAGTTTAATTTTAGAAAGAATATACTCACCGAAACATCATCAACATCGACTTTCAAGAAGACAACATCCGTGTACGTTTTAGAAAATTCCTATAAAGAAACCATACAAACATCACAGCACAATTAAACAAAACATTGACCCAAATCTTCTATCATCATTTTACTTTATATGAATTCCTAGTCAATTAATTTAAACTTTCTAAAAAATAACTTGATAGCAATATACTTTGAATGTTAGGGAGTATCTTCGTTTTCTGGAATTTATCATTAAAATTACCAGGTACCCTTAGGTACGTATACTTATCCTAAGTCAACTGGACAGTATGAAAACCTACCTCGATTTTAGGTGCAACCATTTTGCATGGTCCGCACCATGTTGCGTGGAAGTCGACAACCACCAACTTGGCTCCAGCATTCTGCAGCTCGGTCTGGTACTGCTCCTGTTTAACAAAAAATAAAACATCCATAAATATCTGTGAACTATTACACTAAAACCCCGCAATCCAAATCATCAGAATAATACGAGTTTTTTCTAGCCCATACCAATATAATTGCAATGTAATAAACCGTTAAACTGTCTACCGGCTAGATCATGCAGGTAGAGCAACGGAGTACAAGGAATCTGTTATTTCTTGGAATAAAAACCTTTTGGAACTTTTTTTCATATCGAAATATGAAATAGTGAATACCTGATAATCTAAAAAATTTCATCGCATTAAGCTATGAGATCTCTTCTTGGTTTGAATGACTATCCAACTGGTAGACCAAGGTAGTGTCAGGGGAGCGGATGGTCAAACACTCCTTTTGATTGACTATCCAACTGGTTGGACGGACGCTGGCCAAGGCTAATTATGACAAAGCACACCCATAGGTCCGGGTGTATTATTCTACACTGAAAGGCAGTACCTTTGGAGTGTAGCCTGGAGCCATTTATGACTTACTGACCGCCACGGCATGCTTTTTGAGTGGTCTTGATGCCAGTCCAATACAAAGTTTGGGTTTGTATTATGCAGGCAGCGGGGTCCACTCTCTAACCCGTACCATAATCCTCCAAGGCAATTTGACATACCGGTAGGCTAACTATGGACTAACATACCATTTGAGTATATAATCCTATCAGCTGGTTGGACTAATAGGCCCAGTCGGCGGGGGGCAAACAAATTGAACCTGTTTTAAGCCAAAAAGCCCGCACGTTACTATGCTTCAAAGCCTAAGGCTAAGGGCCTGCGCGCGAGCCGATTTTCGACCCTAGGCTAAGGGTGGGGTGGGGTGGGGGGGGGGGGGGGGGGTAAACAATTTCGAGGGGGGGGGGGGTAATCAAAAATTTCCACCACCCCCCCCCTGTTGTTAAAAAATGATCACTCCCTTAGAGTCAGACTGAATTTCGTCTTTCAACGGAGGGCGTTTACTTGGTATAGGGCTGTCCTAACCATAGAATTAGACAAAGTAAAGGTTTTCTCCCCCCGTTAAGCTGAACCGGTACAATGTTAGTGTCAGTAGGCTGGGAAGCAACAATTCCGATTTCGGAAAGTACTGTAGCAGGGTTGCCACCAACAAGGTAGTTTTGAATTCCCTGACTTTTCCCTGACATTTCCCTGACGTTATATCAAATTTTCCTGACAGTCGCGACATAAACCCAATGCCACATACACCAAATGCCCTCCAACTATGAATATGCACTCTTTTTAAAGTTATCTTCTACTTAGCAAGTGGTCATAATCTAACAACAGGGGTTTTGTGTATCGTGTGCGTGCAAAATTTTGCCCCCTCCTTTGTGAGGATTTAAATATTTTTCTCCCTTGACATTTTATTAGAATACCAGCTTTTTTCAGAGAAAACAGGTGACTTTTTTTTAAATTTAGGGAGTGTTCATTTATTAATTACAGGGGGGGGGTGGTGAGAATTCACGCGGAGGGGCGAAATTTTTTTACGCCCCCCCCTTGAGAGCGTGTGTAACGTTTCGCGCCCCCCTCGGCGAAGGCGCCGAAAATTTTTCGCCCCCCCCCCTTTGAACTTTAGTAACGCGCGGGCTTTTTGGCTAAAAAGGGGCTTAAATTTTTACGCCCCCCCCAAGAGGGGTCAGAATTTTTTACGCCCCCCCCCCCTCAGAAGGGGGCGGAAATTTTTACGCCCCCCCCCAAACCCACCACCCCCCCTGTAAATAATAAATGAACACTCCCTTAGAAGGTTTTCCCTGACAAAATATTATTTTCCCTGACATTTTCAGAAAATATCATTTTCCCTGACATTTTGCCAAAAAAATCTGAAATTCCCTGACATTTCCCTGACCTGGAACAAAAAGTATTTTCCCTGACATTTTCCCTGACAGTGGCAACCCTGTGTACTATAGTGTAGTGTAGATCATGCAGAGTCATGGTGATTAAGATACCTAGCCTGCCTGGGCATGTGATTACATACGTGACCTAGTTTTGTGCTCGCACTGCCTAACTGAAACTCTCGTCCTCTGAAACCATCTCACGGACACCGTCTCAGTTCATTCTAGTTACTCTAATGAACTACTAGCATAGCTATGATTGATATACATACTCGGTGTACCTACCTTACTTTCTACAACCTTGACACCCATGATTACAGATGCTTAGTTCACACTGGTGGGGCTAAAAGGGATCTGTGCGTGACGCCGCGTGTAGTTCACTGACGGAATGTAGAGAAAAGCCGGTTTCGCGCACCGGAAGTCAAAAAACAGGCACTAGGTGGCACCACGTGTTTGACGGGAGGGAATCCCCGCGGAATCCCCCAAAGTTCTGCTAACGTGGGTTCGAATCCTACCCACAGCAGAGCAATGCAGTACACGATTATCCCATCTACGCATTATGACGTTCATACATTTAATAAAACAGGGTGCATATTTTTTAATGAAGGGTGATAGCACAGAAACGAGACGTAGGGAGTTATTTTATCTGTGATGATACTAATAGGGTGGGGAAGGAAAACAATTTCCTGCTTTTGTGCGAACGTTTTGATGGGGTGGTTAGAAAAATTAATTTGATTCTGAATTTAGGCCCCCTTCTTTTTATAGCTTATGAAAAACTCATGTACCGGTACATCTATTAGGATAACAACAGGATTTCAATTTTTCAAAAGCTCCATACCGGTATGTAGTTATAATACATAGTTTTGCCCCCCCCCTCCCTCCCCTACGTTTTATTTATCCCTCTATTAATTGTTTCATGAAGAAAGAACAAAAGATCGGTATGACATTAATACAATACTTTAATCATCATAATAAATTATGTACAACATTAAGTATATCCCGTTAACCTCGAGCATATTTCAGAATGGGTCCATGTATTAGTAGTAGACTATATTTTACCAACAATAAAAGAACATTAAATACATCAACCATCTAAATATCTCTCCGTGTATTTATCATTCTCAGTATTTATCATTCTGTAAATGTATTCCACTGTTAGGCCACACCACAGTAACCATTAAACCTGAACGTGTGATAAATGTCAGTACTTCCATCAACGTTAACGGTGGCCAGCTCTGCTATCTGCTCTATTAGTATTAGGGTGCATGTGTTTATTATAGGTATAAACTATCATATACATCATACTCTAGACATGGAAGGCACTCCCACTCATACCCCGGAGTGCAGTCCCTTTTCTGCCACTCATGTGTTCCTCTGTTGCGTTCGTTATACATTAGAGAATATACTATTATCAAGAATGAAACGAAAAGACATTGGAAATAAATTGTGATTTTTATCTGATGTTACAACACCAGTCAAGACTACACCTTGATAATAATTATGGGCTGTGAAACGGCACATATATATGTAAATATAAATCACAAGAACCAAGAAACATTTTGTAAATTTCTTAAAAGGAAATCCATTAAACCTTTAGAGCCGCATAGTGATTTTACGTGCTATGCAGTTTTTTGTAACCGTTGTCATAACGCATGAATGCAGTGATGGCGAGTTACTCACCGGTACTGCATTGGTGCATCATGACCACAATTGTTGCTTTAAGGCAACATGCTGGCTTTAAAGGGTTAATGTATCGTTCCCGACAAATTCATCAGCCGATACCTTACCAGAGTAGGTGATACTTTTATCAGCATTGATTTACAACTTGGACCCACATCTTTTTGATAGATTGGTTTGGGTTGAATTAGCAGCCCTACCCGTATAGTATAACCCTACCGATACTGAGTACTATGGTAACAGGGAGGACTGCCCCCTAAACTACACCACCACTGTGACAATATACACTGCAGCTATACAACTAGCTCAGTCTCAAAGGCCCATAGCATTGAGTTTACCTGTCAATAAACAACTAAAGTAACACAAGTCAATGTTCAATCCAATTGTCATCTCAGATGACACAAATCACTGCATGCCATCTCTAAACCAGCAATTCAATCAAACCGTGTTGTTCTCTTTTTGTATGCAAAACCTTTTAGGATAGACGGGAAATAACGATACCATAAACGTAGGATATGTGCACAAGAACTCACTTATCGTGAGAGAAGAAGAAGATTATGAATAGTCTTGTAGTCTGGTAAGTCCTCATCAGCACAGGTCAACTGCACTATGATACCTCAGCCAGAGAGACCTGCTCAACTGGCACCAGCCTTCCTCACCAGTGGGGTATTATATCAAGTCAAAAATGGTGTTTCAAAAATACTTCAAAAATCTCTGGTGCCTTTTCTACCTACAACTGTTATCACCTGTTCCACATCCCGTGCTAAAAATGCCTACTGGATGGGCGCTATTCAAGTACGGTGGGACCTCTACTGGGAGTGTCCCTAGGAAATAATCGACTGATAAGCTAACACGGAGTGTGTGGTGTGGGAGTGCTGGTAGTGGTGGGGCGTGGGGGAGGAGGATAAGGGTGGAGATAAGGAAGAGATTAGGCAACCAAAAAATTGTGTGTTTCCGATAAATTCTGAAAAAAAAGGTTACCGATGGGTAGGGTCGGACAAACTCTTTAAATAATTGATAAAGTTCGGGTCGGCCCTGTTTGTTTTATATTAGGGTGGGTTGACCGGAAACACACCAATCTGTTAGGCCTTATTACAGCCAAACTACCAGTCTCCTGAGTGGGTATGGGTACCTTATTGGTCAAGAAATACACTAAACCGTGTCTCAGACACAAATAGCCAAACTTGACGTGTGATGACAATGATAAGTCGGTATAATCTCTAACACAGCCCTACACCACTAAGCCTACAGGGGGTCTCACTGACATCACCTCTCAGAGATGCCATTACCAGGTTGCCAAAAAGCAAGAAATCTTGAAATGTTGATCAATTTGTCGTAAGAAATCATCGTATTCTAATACCTAAATCCCAGCCATAAAGTAGGAATTTATGTATCGGGCATCTCTGCATTTGCACTGTAAACGTCCACATCCAGCTCTTAATGCTACAATAGTTCAATTCAAAAATCGAATTTACTGGTAGTGGTAAATGTATTGACGCAGTGAGACACCCTGTAGTTTAAAAAGCGAGTCTTATCACTTGTAGGCTATGTCTATGACTCCTTAGTAACAGTGGAAAGGGTGGATTGAAACAAAGAGCAGTGTGTATATCATATAAATTCAAGGTGCATTTATACCACTAACAGCTCCAATATTGATTTCTACCATTGCATTTCTTGAACAACAATGGAAGAAAATGTCACCGGCCATCGGAACCACAGATTGATATGCCACAATCGGCAAACTCATGAAAAAGCTAATAAGTGATCTCTTCGAGTCTAATCTACAATGGTAAATCCTGCACTTTACACTGTTTTCCCCCAATGACTGGCCCGCGGTTTCTACCTTTTCGGGGCTCTTTCACATACTATACCCAACTTATTACTGTTTGATTGCTCTATCATCTGCACACTTTATCCAGGGCGACACACAGTGGTGCTCCGTTAGCTGGTGGTACACACTAACAGGTTATGGGTGCCCTCACCCTTCATGTGCTACCTGGTTATTACCCTGCTCCCACAGTAAGGGTACATGCTAACACTGCAGTATGTTGATCCTTATATTCAGACCAGGTCCAAGGTTATCTTATCCCACCCGACCAGGGGTCAACATCTCATACAATGGCTAGCTCAAAACCAAGTAGCCAAGATAGCAAAGGAGATAACACGTCCACGTTATACATGGCAACCTCAGAGAAGTGGGCGTGTGTGCAGTCAGCAATTTTCGCATTGCGATGGGGAACCTTTCCCTTTATGATGTACAGGGATCTTTGTCTCTGAGAAGCCCCAGGGTAGCAGGTAGACTTGATGAGGTATGCATCATTACCGGTAAGTCGAATGTGTGAGAGTTGAGTTGCTGCCTTGTGGTGGTGGTTCTGTTACACTGCAGTCTGCCAGGTCAGTCACCCACACCTGGTTTGGTGCCACACCTTCAGAAACCATGACATGTGCACAAAGCCATATTCCACATAGTCAAATAGATGCTTTCGGGTGAACATTGTGTGCATTAGTATAACTCTGATTTGATTCTATTAGTTTCAATTTGACAATAATGTGTTGATAATGCTGGAAACCAATAAGATATAGTTAATATACTAACTTATATTAAACACATCATCATATACCACAGTAGTCACTAGATGAACTGATATTGAACTGCATCTTATACTAAGGACTCCCACTGAACCATTACAGATTAAATCTAGCAAGGGAACCCATTGTTCTTCATATACGTATCACTATACCTATATTAACGTTAGTATATCTTCAGTTAGACAACTGTTAAAATATGACACTGTGAGTAAAATACACTGGACTATTTAGTACCAGAATAAATGACTGACAACGGAAATATAATGCTACATCTGCTGGTTATAGTTGTATAATTGCTATGCTCGTCTAATTTGTTCTCATCTCATAGTCTCCCTAGAGAGCGAATTATTACGATGAACATCATGGTGTTATATTCATGAAAATATACAGTCAATATATTGAATGCATTAATACTCCTTATCAAATTTGATCTATAAGTTATCTGGACCAAAGCTTTTGATTAACAGATACAATTCATACTACCGTACACAACTTGGTTTAAATCTCTTGGATTATAATATAAAACAAGAAAATTATAAATATCTGAGAAAAAAGATTACAGTGCAATGTGATAGGGCGAAAATCTATGCTGATTCATCGCGTGTCACTCATGTTGACATGCGTGACATCAACGTCCCGGAAGACGTCATAAGCCCCGTCATGGTTAACAAACTGGTAACCATTTAAGCTCCGCATAGTGCTTTAATGCATTATGCCATTTGTTTTAATAATGCATGAATGCAGCCCTGGGGATCAGCACATGCATCATGTCGACCTTTTGGGAGTGTATTAGCCTGAAGGGTTGACATGATACATGAATGCATCAGTGGTGGCATTCATGCATCTTGAAATTAGACCACTACGCGGCCATTAAAGGGTCAGCAATGTGGTCGTGGTCACTAGTGTTTAAAACACGATACTCACTGATGAACTGAGTTCCACCAAGCATCACATTATACACACACTTACAAAAATAGCTTAGTGGGCTACCGATATGCATTTCCATACCAAACTACATCATTCGGAAAGGTTCACCACTCTCAACCCTATACACATCTACAAAACAAAAACAAGCATCCGCCCATAGAGAAGCCTTTAAGGGTCGAGGCATATCTTAATGCGCTGTGCGCTTTGTTGCATTCAAGAATGATGCTGGCCATGTCGAGTAGACTCGTCAAGGCTCCATGAACGCATCAAGACGACAAAGGGCATGACACATTAAAGCATTATGCCGTCCTTAAAGTGTTAGTAAGATAGCGCTTGCCTCTATAGTTGTCTATCTATAGTGCAGCTTCATATCTTGTATGACAACTATGGACCCTACAGAAGATGCCCTCCCTCCCCCAGCACCGCTGCCTAAACCTCAAAGTACCAGTAAACTCACAGAGTGTACCCTTAAATCACCTCATGCACTTCATCAATCTCTACATTATATATGTCTATGTACACTTTGTATCTCACTGCTGGCATGTCACATGGAGTGCACACGTCTGATATAGTATCGGTTCGGTCGGTCCGGGAGAGTCTGTTACCAGTTGGTAATCGTACACATTCAATACACACTTGGAATCAAACACCTCCTGTCATGGGGCCTTGACAAAGTAATCAAATTACAGACAATTGAGCAATGTTAGATACCGACATGATGACACAGCAGTCTGCCACCCCTGGCGGCAGGTGCAGGAGGGGGTGAGAGGGCAGCCAGGGGGTTCTTCTATGTACAACTACTCCATGTGAGACCACGCTAAATATAGTGCTTTTTGTGGGGTATACATTTTGATTAGAGGAATGACTACTTAAAATACTGGCTAAGTGATATGATTATACAGAAACCACCGTACACAGTAAGGGGTGTCCTAGGTAAGTCTGTTTGGCCTTTCACCTTGTTTTACTGACACATGACGCAGGCCTTTAGTAATATAAGCCCTTGCATGGCGCCCAACTCATAGAAGCACACCCACTCCCTGAACACCTCTGTAAAACACTGCCTACTGTTGACTCCTTCACTGCTGAGTAGGCTGAACAAAAACATCTACACACAGTGTATTAACCCTTTAAGCACAGCATAGTGCTTTAATGTGCATTAATGCATCATGATGACCCTTCAGGGCTATATCAGCCCCATAGGGTCAGCATGATGCCTGAATCCAGCACTGGTGAGTAACTCGCCAGGGATGTATTAATGCATCATGACAAGGAAGGGCATGGTACATTAAAGTACTATGTTGTCATTAAAGTGTTGAATTAAGAAACATTCCTCTTCATACATTTAGACCTGTACATGTGGCAGTCAACAATAAATCCAAATTAATCCAATTCCAGATTGGTAATCCTTTCTCCAATCACTGAGATATATACACTGGTTTATTTGAGTGCCATCTCTATTTAACGAGCCTCAACACAAATTAACCTAGCACATACCCAAAGAGTATGGCCTCGGCAGTCCACAGCAAACCCTTCCTCACACACAGCACACAGTAAAGCATGAAGGCTTTGTTCGCACCATAGGAATGACAGTAATTTCTGTATTAACAGGTATACAATGGCTATTCATAAATAATATCTTTACATTTTGATAATCATTGACAGAGATTCATAATGTCTGGACAGACATGTGGTTGGGCCTTATATGGCATTGTTCCTGTCCACAATACTGTAACTCATATTGCCTTTTACAGATACGTTGTTGGTCTAATTCCTTTACAGTTGTTCCCTTTGTGTCTAAACATTGACGTCACTCAGTGCTGTGTCATTTACAATAAGATATGCTGTGCATGTAAACCCGTCGCCGTTACCTTGATTACCTACGTACGAGTTGTTACTGGTTATATGCTCTAGTTATTATGACACAGCATCTATTATTGGCACCACTGTGCAAGCGTACAAAATCTGCTGCCGTAAGATTATAATCGTCGTGCTAAGATAGACCAGCTGCGAATTGTTACCACTTGAGTTTTATGTAGTTAACGCTTTAAGGGTCGCATTGTGCTTCAATGTGCTATGCGCTTTATCGCCATGATACATTCATGCATCGCTGACAAGTCTACTCGCCAGGGCTGCATTCATGCCGACCCTACAGGGTTAATACACAACAAAGAGCATAGCATATTAAAGCACTGTGCGGCCCTTAAAGGGTTGATAGGTGGGGTGAGAATGCTAGTTAGCAGTCTCTGTACTTGAGTTACATACCAATAGTGATAATACTTGATAGTACACTATTGTCACTTTGTGGGAATTGGCAGCTTTTACATGAGGTCCTCTCGTCCCTTTTGTCCCTACAAATATGTCAATGTGTTCCTTTAAACAGCAGAAACAAATTTCAACTCTTTTATCATGGCTCTGACATTGCTTCTCTTTTTCACCCTTATGTAAATAGGTCTCTGGGAACTTTAACCACACACCAATACAGAACATTTTGAGATGTTAACAACAAATATACCACTCACCAATATCTGACGTGATATTATATTTCTGGTAAGAAGCGGAATACCAGATCAACTTGCAATAACAAAACAGACCTTTCTTAATTCTTCTGAACTGGATCAGACACCGAACGTCTCAGTTGTCGAACCATAGACAATGCTAGGACTGCCTGGAGTCGCTATGTTTCAGGGATTCAAGCATGCGAATGATGTTTTCCAGACCGAACAGATACCCTTCATCTGGCCCCGTATGCACTGTCCGATCACCTCTGAACCCTTGGTGTGTCGCGTGTGCAAAGTCGATCATGCGTACATCCACTTGGCAGGGCTGCGTAGACAGGCTGTCTCTGCTCTGGGACGCGCTCTCCGCCCCTTGTCCCGCGTCTGAGCACTCACAGCCTGTCTCACAGTTCTGGTTGGAGCACTCCGGCTCTGCCTCCTCCATGCCCGGCATCAGGTCGTCCGACAAAGGGCCCCCGATGTCCCCCATGCCCCCGTCATACATGAGAAGCAGCGAACTCGAATAGAATCTGAACTTGATCTGCTTGGAAAGCATAGAGTAAAGTTTTCTCAGTCTTTCTAGAATGGAGTCTATAAGGTCGAGGCGTAACCCGTATCCGTTGTGTAGGAATTCGAACAGGGCTTCCTCTACGCCATCAGCAGAGAGCCGGCGGCCGTAGTACTTATTGTGACAGATGTAGTGACCCGTGTTGGCCTGGTACACCTGTAAAAATCAACATGAACACTATTACATTCTATACCACACAACAACTGCTAAAATGAGATATAGCATCACATTCTTAAATAATTTTTTGTTCTCTCGATAAGACTACTTTTTCATCTAAACCCTCTAAGGAAGACAAGGAAGGCTCAGTTCTTTAATATGTTTCGCCCCTTGTCATTGAGTCTTCTCGCAAGTACTGCATTCATGCATCATGCCAACGCTAGATGGTTGATACACTCCAGAAGGGTCGGCATGATGCACCAATGCAGTGGTGGCGAGTTACTCATCAAGAAACCGCATCTCCTCCTTAAAACAGTAAGTACCCACCTGCATGCCACAGATGCGCACACCAAGTGAACTTGACGTGGTGGCCGCACACTTTCTGATCTGGCTCTGTCGCTTCTCCTCGCTCGCGTCATCACCGTGCTGCCTTGTGCCCATCTTCAGGTCCAGAATGCAGGGCAAGTTGAAGTTGGACGCCAGGTTCTCAAGCAGAATAAATTCTAGTCAACTGTTAAGGAGGATAGCTGTATGTTATAGATTAGGCTGGAGAGGTAGAGATGACTCTGTGAATCACAGATTTGCCACTCTCTGATAAACAAAATAGAAATCTTCTGACTTTGGTCAACTTTCTAGAGTGAATTTGTATAAATCAATGACAATACAGCACTGCAAAATCCAAACTCCTCACTTAAGAATGAATTCACAATTATTGAAATCTCGGACGGTAGATGGCGCCACCCCATAGGGAGCTATGAGGATATGACTACTACTGTCATTCTTTTTAGAAACCTTTCAAACTGTGAACAATGTCTAGATGCCCTGGTACAGTGTATGCATAATCTAGCCACTTGGAGTAAAGGGTTTTAAAAGTAATCTCTTAAAGAAGTACAAGGTGTCATGTATGAGTATATCTTTGTTTAAGGATACTGTGCACGTCACAACTATTGGAGTTCTTCTTCATCTTGGCGAGTTGTTCCTGGTGGCACCGCAGGCTCCAGGGGTTGTGGGTGGCCTTGGAGATGGCCTTACTCGTCTTGGAGTGCGGGTCCACGAGTTGAAACATCTTGTCCTGCCGTCCTTCAATCTCAATGCTCCCACTCTGCCGCATACGGAACCTGAAACCAGAAATACATTTAGAGACTATTCGGAACTGTTAAGATTCTTTACATGAAAATCGTTTTAACATATTCATAGGGAACAACATATTTTTGTGGTTATACTTATTCAATAATCGTCAAAAAGAAGACACCACAAAATATCACCAAGGAAGTTATTAACAGAGAGAGCAATGTATCTTATGACTGGGAAATTTGGATAAGTAAGAAGTTTAACAATATTGATACCTGTTTGCGACATTTGGTCTGGAGCAGGGGACGGGGGACTCTGAGTCGGAGTCAGACTGCACGCCCTCCCCGCTGGAGCTGGGGGAGCTACTCGGCTTCACAGTCCGCTTCTTGGTCTTCTTATGCTCCGGTGGGTAAGCGATTAGCGTCATATAGCCATTGCTGTCTTCTTGAAATGTAACCTCAACCACACCTGAAACAAGTTCATATAAATTTTGGTTTTAGACAGAAACATAATATACACATATATTATGCTACCTTATATATAATAATTTATATCCAGGGAAATGATTTCACTCGGATCATAAAGTAGTAAAGTACAAACTGTTGCAGCTCACGTATACATGGATTGTGTCAGGCTGTACTTAATAGACAGGGATGGTGTCACAATATGGACCACACATATGATACAGTAAGGTTTGACACTGAAATATAATGCTTTAATGTCCTTTGAACTTTGGCGTCATGATGCAAAGACTGACAAATAATGCTTTAATGTCCTATGAACTTTGGCGTCATAATACCGCAAGTAGATCATGTCGGCTGTTGAGTACTGTATCTAGCCCATAGTTATAGGGTCGGCATTAAACATTGATGTTTGAATGCAGCACTGGCAAGTTACTTGCCAGGGCTATATTAATGCATCATGACGATAAAGGGTATGATGGTTTCTTTTTTTAATATTGTAAAAGCTAGATTCATCGTCGTTCTTAGTAGGACAATGTTTGTCCATAAATCAATTTCTTGTCGCTGTCGGCACATGTATGTGCTACAGCTATGATGTTCTTTAAGACTTAACAAGCCGTTCACATATAAATGAAGTCCATGGAGGAGTTGCCGCTGACAACAGTACACATCACAGCTCAATATCTCCATCTCCAAATCCACCCAGTATTAAAGGATGAGTACACTTGGCGTACTAAAACAGCCCGAGTGCAGTATCAAGTGACCAATACTGTACAGCCTCCAGGTATTGTCCACACGGCCTGTATGGGTTAATGATCTTTCAGGCCCGAGTCGTGCAGATCAAGTTGCAGTTTTGCACCGCGTTGGATTGGGTAGTATCCAATTGTACAGTTTATACCGTAAAGTCTGGTGTATCACAGTGTAGCCACACATTGTACGCCAGTCCAAACTCCAGTGACGATTATTAATTTTTGTAGGTTTTGGTTATACAATGGGTTTTGGGTGTATGGTACAAACTAGAGTACTAAAGCAGTAATTAGAAGACCCCAGGTGCGGGTTATACAATGGCATAACCTGGTACGGATAATAAGCGGGATGCTGGTTTTACACCAGGATGACATTATGTTTTTCACTGCTGCTCCACTTATCTGAACTCACGACCCATGTCTCTTTTTCTACAGCATTCTCAGTGTACCGGAAAACATCGTCTGGAAGGCTTCTCAAATGTCCAAGGGGCTGACACCATGTTTTGCACGTTTCTAAACAGATTTTGTTGTTCAACATTAACAATGTCGGACATCTTGGGCTGGACGTTTATACATGTGAATGAAGATACATGAGGGATATCAGTAAATGCACATTGTAAACATGTTTATTTTTATTATTCAAAATATGTCTAAATTTTAATAAACTTCAGCGAAAAGAGAAATGAAGGTCTATTTAAGCGTCTTGATGTTAGATGTGCTGGCTCACCTCTGTATTGGGGAACAAACTCCTGTATTTCGGGTGGCATGGCTTCATAAAAGTGCCTCTCCCTGGAGATGAGTGGTTTGCACACAGTAGAGTCGTCAAACCGCAGCATGGACGAGTGACCCCCGACCTGGTGTACAAACGGTTCCAGCTGCACTGGCTTGCATTCTCCTTCCATCACTAAGTCCGGCATCTAGATCGGTCATCTGCTTTCTTTGTCCGCATCAGTCTGGTGCTACTGGTTCTGTAATAGAGGGGGCGCCAGTTTAATATGGGGGTACAACATAATATATATATTAACCTTTTAAGGATTGATAATGATATGCTACGCCCTTTGTTGTCATCATGATACATGTATGACTACAGCCCTGAGTGACGAGTATGCTTGGGCTGCATTCATGCATCACCACGACGAAAGGCATATCACATCTAAAACACTAACCGGCCCTTATTAAAGGCCCAGCGCCCCTATATATAGAGCTGAGAACCTGTCCCGACTGCACTCTGACTGTTACTGGACGTGCAGTAAGATCTGCGGGTTTAAACATACACTGTATATAATGCCTATCATGGTACCGTACATAATGTAATCTGGTGTTTAGGTGGATCTCTTCTGTAAGGGCATCAAAACCAGGTAGTTATCAACGTAAAGACTAGATGATGCACATCTGCATAACACTCTATGTACTTTGTAAGACTAATTCAATGAGTGATAAAGTATAATTATTATTGATTTAACCATACAAATAACAAACGAGTATTCAATAGGACATGACTAACTGGTTTGGGGAGCTTATGACACGGATTAATACACTCCCCATAGACCGGAATCAACCATTACTAAGCGGTCAGAATGACTAATTTATCTCATTGTGTTCTTATAGCTTCATAAGTCAGTTCATAACTTGCATAACTGCAACTATGCTACCTGTGCCACCAATGTTATTTTATTATGTAAGAAGATGCAGAATGTGTACAAACCTGTATTAGTATTTGATTCAGGATTAGTATTTGATTCAGGACACTTATTATACACCTACAGTAGCACAGGTCCTTATTTTGCTTGTCAATTAGTCAGCTTGAACTGGTCATAAGGTGCGTTATGAACGTGTCAATGGTTCTAGGTCACAGGAATCAGATACCAGAAACCAGACCTAGATCTGGCCCGAGATCACCTCTTCCAGGTACTTCCCTCCTCCGGCAATAGTCTACTAACTAGTGCTCGTTAGTGGGCAGGTTTTAAGGCTATGTAGCTGTGTGTGTGTGTGGGGGGGGGGGGGGGGGGGGCTAAGGATATAGGGTTGGGCTGCGGAAATGTGTTCCCCCCCCCAAAAAAAAGGGCCCCTGGGTAGGGAAGGGGCATACGTGGTGCCCACATACCAAAAGCCCATCTCTCCTGACCCCCCCACCCCCCTTGTATGGAACGTGTTACTGAGTACATAAATACCTTATACCATACACATACATGTCGATGCTTATATCATGTGGCCCTAGAATAAATTACCGGCAGTTACATAATTAGGCCAAGGATGATAATTCGGGGACTAAATCAAGTGAACACACCTGGAGAAAAGTTCTAGATCTGGCCGCTGGTTACTCTCGTTCCCAAATCCTTCCGAAGGAAGGCTCTGGTAACTGCCAAATGTTGGGATTTTGCTGGCTCTGGGCAACCCCTGCTGGTAGGCTACAACCAGCGAACAGGAACAGGAAATGGAACCAGAAAGGCTGATGGTAAATCTACCTAAAACTACCATCATACATTCTGGTTCCATTTCCTGTTCCTGTTCGCTGGTTCCAGCCTACCAGCAGGGGTTGCCCAGACCCAGCAAAATCCAAAGTTCAAGGTCATTTGGCTGTCCCCAGAGCCTTCCTTCGGAAGGATTTGGGAACGAGAGTAGCCGCTGGTATGCAGCTGAAGGGTTCTTGTCAATCCAACACACCAGAAGCACACATGTAGACACACCCCCTGCCAGCTGACAGCAGGGTGAGGGTGTCAAGTGGAGGGTGTCCAGGGGGTGGGACACCTTCCACTTGACACCTCCCGTGTTATGGGACGACACACCATGTGCCACAACATGCCGTTACATGGGAGCAGGTAGGGACCTGGAAAAGGACATCAACCATTTCACACCTATACTATAGGTGTGAAATGGTTGATGTCCCTATATAGGCTATAGGCATGTAGCTGGATGCATTATTAACCAATCAGAGAACACCCTGCATTCGCTGCAGAATTTTTAGGGTGCATTATGTAACAGCTGGTAGCCATTGTGATGACTGCTATCAGTCCTTATCTCGCTGGTACCAGATCAAGCAATGGACACGCCCACAGGACGTCCAGCTTGACCCCTATAGGGGTCAGTCTGGTCGCCCTGTGGGCGCATCCATTGCTCGATCTGGTAACCGGCGAGATAAGCACTGATACAGCAATCACAATGGTCCAGGCTGTTACATAATGCACCCTAAAAATTCCGCAGTGAAGGCCAGGGAATTATCTCATTGGTTGATAATGCATCCAGCTAGACGCCTATATAGAGGTGTCAACAACGCCCACAAGCATCAACTAAACGAATTACTGTTTTATACTATTCACGATTCTGTTGCTTATATAACGGTTAATTTACTATGTAGTGAGTCTATAGTTGGAGCTGCCAGACACATCCCACATCGCTAACACAAGTTACTCCGTACGAAAATACACACCATCAATTTATAAACCATACCTCTTCCATCGGATTAACTGGGTAGTGAGATAGGGGAATCTTAGGCTGAGATATGGGACTGGGTCCCGCTTAACAAATACGTGCCCTAATCAGAACTAAAAGGGGTCCAACACACTATTTGAAAAACAAAAAACAAAAAAAAACTTGTACATGTATACGCGTTAGAATAAACTTCAACAATATCTGCACACACTTTCAAACCAAAGGATCCAACAAACAGCCTCAAGAAAGCACAGAGGGATGTGTGTATTGAATAGCTGCGATTTCAATATTGAAACGGCTTTAATTAATTGTTGTGATGTATCCATGACAACCCAATATCAAGCTTCATCGTAGGTGGCCGTCCGGCAGCATCATTCACGGGAGGCTTGATGGTTGCCTAGCAACAGCTGTTCAGTAATGTGTCTAGGAGGGTGAGCAGGTGGGGTCAGTGGGCCTGCCACCTGGTGGTACACACGGAGATAACCCTCTCAGGCCCGCCTACTGCTTTAATGTCATGTAGTCGGTATGATGCATGCCTCTACTCACCAGTGCTGCATTCAAGCATCATACCGACCCTGTGAGGGTTCAAGCTTTCCCGCAGGGTTAGCGTGATACATGAATGCAGCCCAGGAGTAGAGGGCAAAGGGCAGGAGGACAAAGGTCATGGCATATTAAAGCACCTAGGTAGCTTTCAAAGGGTTAAAATGTCTCTCCAACCATATTGGGAGGGATTATTTTTTATATACAACAGGGGTGAGGGGCGGGGTACTGCGTACGGGCAAAACAATTTCGACCCGTCTTGGGGTGGGTGGGTACACGTATTATGTGTGTTTTCGGTGTAAACTTTCGAGTGTTGTTATACCGTTTTGGTTGAAGGAGAGATTTTGGGTTTCAGAGGGGTCCTAGACCTGCGCTTAATTGAGACCCCTGTGCTCAAACGAGTCATTACGGTATGTGTGTGCGGGTGCAAAAACTCCCCCTCCCTCCCTAGGGGTCTTCCTCTCCGCCCCCGCCCCCCGTTTGGAAAAAATATGTACATTTTTCTAATGATATTTTGATCCACCGTGACTCGTAGCGCGACGCTTTTGGTGTTTGGTGCACCCCCCACCACCCCTTTCTGAAATTCCTGGGCCCACCCCTCCCCTCTCCTGTTATAAAAAAAAAAGCTCACTGAGTACATGTGTTGTTTGTGTGAAGCACATAACAGAGCTCGGCACACTGGTCATCAGGTCAGAGTGGGCTACGTGTTGACCCCGGTCAGGGTCACGGGGTCACGTGCTACTAATCTCTGGGGGGCGTAAACAGAACTCTGACCGTATCTATTTGGAAAATATCCATCTACGGTACATCAGTTACTACACTATTGTATGTACCAGTGTCATTAGCTGTTGAGTGTGAAGGCTGATATATGCCCTGGTTAACTGCATTCTCGAGGTCGGTGGTTAAACATATATGCTATGCAAAAACTTAAAGAAATTGAAAAAACATTGGCCGATTTGAAAAATTCTTTCACCAATAGGAGGCTGAGATCATGGCAGGCCATCATGGCCTGCGTTGTAAGGCGCTAGCCGGCCATTAAGATTCTACGCCGGCAAAAGCCGGCATTATTTCGGCAACACTGAGTTCCCTTAGGGAGTGTTCACTTATTAGTTACAGGGGGGGGGGGTAAACATTTCCGACCCCTCCTGGGGGGGGGGGGGCGGAAAAAATTCTGACCCCTCTTGAGGGGGGGGGGGGCGTAAAAATTTTTAGCCCCTTTTTAGCAAAAAAGCCCGCGTGGGGGGGGGGGGGGGGGGCGAAACGTTTCACGCACGCTCTCGAGGGGGGGGGGGGGGGGCGTAAACAATTATCGCCCGTCGGCATGAAATCTCACCACCACTCCCTGTAATTAATAAATGAACATTCCCTTAGTAGATAGACACGGGACAGGTCTGTGATACAAATTTGATATGTTTGGCGTGTGTTGCCACAGCCATGAAAATCGATCTGAAAGACACCACACTGACTGCTAGAGTGTACGGATGAATCGTTCCAGGGATAAACAGTAACGTTAGGTGGCCAATGGCCCGTAAACATATCGGTGCAGGGTGACCTACGGGAATGTTTTTCTACACTACAGGCTTTTAACTTGTCGTTGGAAAATGAAAAACAGAAGGAAAGAAGCTATACCTACTCGTATTTCCCATTTCATCACAAATAAATATGATATATCTTTATTAAGAAAAGGTAAAATTTGATAATGGGCCCGTGGATCTAGCTGTAGCCCGTTCATATCTGACACTATAGGTTCATGTGGGGCCCTTGATGGGGGGGGGGGGGGGTCTTAAGAAATGCTCAGGTCGCCATGTCGATCTTAAGAAATGGCCATGTCGCCCTGTTGATTTAAAGAAATGTCTCATGTCCCATGCCACTATCTATGTATTCACCATGTCCCATGTCACTAAGGGAGTGGTCATTTTTTAGCTTAAAAGGTTGTCTACCCCTGGTACCATTCATCTAACATGTTCAGGACACCGTCTCAGATGCCCTGACTTTGATTAATCCCTATTCCTTAGTGGGTGCATCATATAACTAATGGACCTGTGCAGACGCCCTGTTACCCCCCCCCCCCCTGCTATGGTTATCTCAGACGGCCAGCCCTGACACATCAACCCGGTGACATTTCACATCTGTACTGTGGCCTTTTAGGACCGGCCTAAGCCTGTGTGGAGCAGGTGCCATGACATAATGCTCTTTATGTAGGTCCTTGGTTAATCCGATACGTCAGGTAACCCCTGGAGGTTGTTGTTTAGTTGTCGTAACAATATATTACCAATCCTTTAAGGGCCGCATAGTGCTTTACTGTCTTTGTCATGATGCATGATCTCTTTGTCATGATGCATGATGCATCATGACAAGCCTTTCGGAGTGTAGAACCAACTAGCAACCCTGTAGAGTCGGAACTCGCCAGGGCTGCATCCATGCATCATGGCTATGGATAGGGGCCCGCCATAAAGTATGTACGCACCAAGGGGGGTGGGCCCAGGGGGGTCTATTTTCTGGAGAATTTTGCGTACATAAACCCTTTGCTTTAATGCGTACAAGATGTTTAGGGGGGTGGGGGGGTCAATTTCTGGAGAAAATTTGCGTACATTCTTTATGGAAGGCCCCATAGCAATGCAGTAACATACTATGCGGCCCTTAAAGGGTTAATCCCCAATACCCTGATTGTTCCCCTTCCTCCACCTCCTCAGGGTAGTACGTATGTACCCAAACTTGCCAACACCTAAGTAAAATATCAAATACACATCCTCACTGCAAAAACAAGTCTAGATTAGCTTCTTGTCCTGTTCCCGGGTCCTGCTATATTTACCGGTTTATAATGAAAAAGGGTATTTAAGTATCGGGGGACTTCTTTATCAGCCATAATCAGGCTCTCCCTGGCTTGACACAGCTCTCCATCCTGACCAGGTAAGTAAACTCACTGCACGAACGTGAACAGTAACAGGTGACAAACGACCATAGCCGGGGACCATCGGCTGGCCCCCATCGGCACCTGTGGACGTATCCTGAAACCAGTGTAGCCCCATGGTCCGGGCCCATGGTACTGGTTTCTGTGAGGTACCGTACCGTCGTGTTTAAGCGCCCCGGCGCTTGTAGCTTTGGCGGGTTGTTTACCCCCGGCGCTCATACAAGACAGGCGCTTATTCAAGATCCAGTGTAAGTGCTTAAGAGTAATTTCAAGACCCTCATAGCCCCGGCGCTTATACATGACCGGCGATTATTCAATACCCGGCGCTTAAACGCGACGGTACGGTACATCCCCTAAAAGCTGAAGGGCCAATACGGAGATCAGCACCCCAAGCTCCATGTGTGTTAGCACTGCCACTAAACCCAGAGGCTTCTGACACCATGACAAACAAAGGGCAGGAGGTACACTTAGGTTTTTATCAGGCATAATCTCCAGTCAGATATATAACAGTAAAAGTGCTGCCATACTGGGTTAGCCCTCTTAGTTACGCTCTTACAACAAGGCTTTCTCGTCCCGATGCATCAATGCCACGGCAGGCAGGAACTTACAACTTATGACGACAACCTATCGTGAATGTATCAACCAAAGAGGGTCAACATGATGTATGAATGTAGCCCTGGTGAGTTACAAACCAGGGCAGCATTCATCACCCATGACGACAAAAGAACATCAAACACTGCATTAGAGCACTCTGCTGTCCTTAGCGGGTTAAGGAGCCTTACCTTTTGTGGTGCATGTATCAGAGTGTTCTAATGACTTTCAGACAGAAGCAGCCTCACTGCTATATGGCCAAGCTCCTTATCCTGCTTCCTTCTCTGAGAGGACTTCCACATCAGGAAGCATTAGCTGCTCCCTATATGGTCATGGTGTCCACATGGCACCTGTGCCGCCTCCAGCAGCAAAGGTCTTCCCGACACATTATGCCTTCACCATAAGGGTTTCCATATGAACGCAGGAGTCGCCTAATTATATCGTACAGCCGAATGATCCAGAGTAGCCACTCAGAGCAGAATTCAATCACATGGAAAGAGGAATATGTGTCGTTTCTGGATGATTTAGGGAGTGGTCATTATTTAGAGTAGAGGCTCGAAAATCTCCTGACCCCCCCCCCCCCCCCCACCCATTCTTAACTGTAGTAAAATACTGGCTGTCTATCTGAAAAGGGGTGAAATTGTTGTGCCCCCCCCCCCCCACTCCCTCGTCTCTGAAAGGGTAACTTATTTTAGCCCCCCCCCCTCCCCAAACCTCTTTAATTGATGAACACTCGATTTAATAATAGTTAGGGAAAATCTACTGTTGGCTTAATATTTTCATCCTCGTGGATTTCTTCTTTGGCATCGTTAACTATTCTTAGACGAGCCCATCATACATTACTTACAGGCAATGAAATGACTATATAAGCAGGACTTTAGAGATAGAAAAATAGTACCTCCTCACCACAAATTGTCACCCTGTGCAGAGTAGGAATATTGACCCGAGAACTGCCTTTGAAGCTATTTTATGGCAGTCTTTTACAACATATATACGTCCCAATAAAGATATATTAATACCGCCGAGTCTTTTATGACTTAACCTTAGACTCTTGTTTTCCCACTATATCTGCAATTAAAACGCCATTTATTGCTCCTCTGAGACTAGAAAGACTGAAATTGCGAAGTTGCAGCATAACACTTCAATGGGAAGCCGGGCAGAACATGAGTGTTCAGTTTCTTGCTGAATGGCTACTTTCATTTTGACTTCTTTTACCTCCATTACGGCGTGTCTTTAGATTGACCTTCTCTGTTACATTGAGTTCTCTCCCGCTTGGCTAGCTACAGTATCGATCGCACTGAAGCATGCTTTTGAAGATGTTATTTGCTCAGACTTTCAGACTCGCTAACCTTTCAGGCATATTACGCCTTTAAGGGCCGCAAGGTGCGTTAATGCGATGCATTTATATAACCTTTGTCGTCATGATGCATGGATGCAGCCCTGCCAAATCTTCCCGCCATGCTTGCATACATGTATCATACCAACCCTTTAGGGTGTATTAGCCCTATAAGGTTGGCATGGTGATTGCATCCAGCCTGTGTCTCACAGTGTTGCCGAAAACTTTTTCCCAACGCAGGCCAAGGTGGCCTGCGTCTTGGCATCTTACGCAGGCCATTTCCTTCTTACGCAGGCCATATGAATTTTGATATTTCACAAACTTTATCATAACTTGTTTTATACTTTGAAACTCTGTGGAAGAAATTGAAAAAATATTTGATATAAAACAATTTTACAAATTTAGCCCTATCTTCAGTTCTAATAGGCCAATTTGAAAAATTCTTTCACCATTATGAAGCTGAGATCATGGGAGGCCATCCCGGCCTGCGTCCTAAGGCCCTACGCGGGCCATTAAGATTCTACGCCGGCAAAAGCCGGCGTGCCGGCGTCATTTCGGCAACACTGGTCTCAGGATCTTACGCAGGCCATTTTTCCCTCACGCAGGCCATACACCATCGCATGTTATAGGAAATATCATCCTAAATGGCAAGCAAACTAATAATGACATATTTTAATTGCTTTCTCATCTGAGAAGATATAAAATCAATTACAAAATGTTTAATTCTGAAGATAAAATGTATCATGAATATGGTCCTAACTTCACTAATGATTGGAGTATTTGAAAAAAAAATTCACTGTTGGAAAGCTGGGATCATGGTCAGCCATTATGCCCGGCGTCTAGAGGGCATTGCCAACACTGTATCATGAGAACACATTGAACCTGCACTATGTAGCCCTCACAGTGTTAAACACTACTAACTGTATCTCCAACAAGGAACATAGAGTGGGAGAGCCCTGGGACGCGTCCATGATGTAGGTTGTGTTGTTACAGCCGATTAGAGCGGGTCAATATCTAGATGGAGGATTAGGCAGGGTTACATACTTTGGGTGTCAAGGCCAACTGACCCCAGCCAGCTTTCGTGATCCATCCCTGGTGGCTAGCCTTAATATGTTTACTGATACACTAACGAGTTGCACATCTGACATTAGGTGGATTATCAATTTAGAAAATGGGAACTTTCACTATATATTAAACCACGGTGGACGGCTAAGACAAAGGCCTCACACCCTGGCTATATAGTATATTGCATACCGTAGTTTAAAACAGATAGACAATAGTAATGAGAAGGTAAAGTAGGATTAACCACAGATTTCTGGTATGGCGACTTGGGCTTCGCCTTTGTCTGGCCCCACCAGTAAGCTGTGGTCAATTCTATATACCTTTTCATAACCATAGTCTGTTACATAGCATTCTCTTTTACCAGCATATCTTCGGTAGCTACCAATCAGGTGTAACCATGTGAGGCATATGTAGGGGAATATGTTACCGCAAAACCTCGCGTGTAGGCTGCGGCTTGTACGCAAGTAAGATCACCAGTGCGGCTTATAGGATAAGGACAAAGTCAGGGTGCGGCTTATATGTGAGTTTTTAGATGTAATTTACAGTGCTACAGTGTACTGTGAAAGTACTTAAATTTCATGGGTCTAAATTTTCACGGATGAGTGAAAATCGGCAAATTCGCAGGTATTTATTCCATACTTAAGCATATAAAAATTTCGCGGCTTATTCATTTTCGCGAAAAATATATACCCAGTGAAATGAAGTACATTCACAGTATATGGAATTAACCGTCAATATATGAGTGAAAACAAAGAGACACACTGGTGGGGGACCAGTCAGTTAGTGCACCATGTAGGACCCTCTTTGTGTACCTCCTGTCGTGACGTCAGTGACACATTACCATGTACCCTGTATATGGGAGGTCCCATACACCACTTTAGCACACAATCCCGGACACTAAGCACTCAGTCCATGTAGTAAAGTGAACAATGTATCTTCACACTGATATGAACTTTAAACATTGTGCCAGCATAGCGCATTACCGGTAGTGTGCTATACCCTTACACTTTGTCGTCATGATGCATGAATGCAGCCTTGGCGAGTCAACTCAGTGCCCTACGGGGTGGATGAATTCCTGTGTGATATGTGAATGCAGCCCTGGCGAAAAGCGCGGGCTACATGTGTGCATCGTGACGACACCGGACATACCAGATTAAAACAGTATGCAACCATCAAAGGGTTGAACAGCAACTCGACCAGCCTTTGTCCTCTCAAAGTACTTTTTCTTTGTTATAATGTACAGCATATGTGTTTTGTACATGTTATTTCGACAGATAAGGCCAGAACGTTGGCTGATACCCCCATTGTATTCCCCTAACAATTGACAGTGACATTTCTCCCATATATACACAATGTGGGAGATCTTTAATATCACGCTGAGATGTGCAAATTTTACTCGTATACAAGGCCCAGACACTGTATGATGTATGGACTTAAGTATGCCCCAACACGCAATAATATTATGGGGATCTGAGATATCAAGGAGCAATATTCTCCTTTTAATCCCTCACTTAAGCCTGATGCGATTTATCATTAGTGTGAAATATTAATGAAGATTTCACAACCAATGCCTCACCGGGAGATATTACGTAAAAACAGCTGGGGGCGGTGATAAATGACATGTCTATTAATAGCAGCATCGATATGGGCTGATTGTCCCTAAGTTCAATCAGCCCACACCCTTATAGACAGCTCAGCCTTCCCGAGTAGCTGGTCAATTAATTCAAAGTGCGTCAGCCACCAGGCAGAGGGGAAAGGGGACCTCGGGGTAATTTGTATCATTTCTAGTTCTATTAATAGCTCAGCTAAGGAGATGTACTTCCATCTGGGAACACCTACAGATCAGTCGCGGTGATTTTTCTGGTGAAATTAGATTTATCGCATCCTTGATTCCCATCTCCCCATTTGGTAAGACTGAGCGGCCCCCTGACTCGTCAGACAGGTTACCTGTGGGAGGGGTCGGTCTACACGCAGATATGGTAATAAAAACACCACTTCTATTATGAAACATACAAAAAGGGGGAGAGAGAGGAAAGGGCATTGTCAGTAATGACACGTTATTGCAGTTGTCAAGTGCTGAGGGATGTTTCATGTCGATGTGTTCACAAAGACAGTACCCCTCGTCCATCAGTTCTAAAAGGTTGTAACTGGGTGACAGCCAAATACAGTACAACACATATCTATAGAGATATCAGGCATACAGTGTGCTTGTGTTCTAGATAAAGTTAGGGACCACTGAGACACTGAGAACCAAACTGTGACACAGACAGTCAATGCAAGGGGGTCTGGTTATGAGCACTGGGATGGAAAGGTGATTCTCCTGCTGTTTCGATTCGGGCACTTTCACAAATGACCGTCTCGAGGTGTGGGGCGGGGGGAGGACTTTGGGTTATATGATGTGTTCTATGCAATTTGTATACTACAAAATGTAGAAAATTGTGATAAGAGGGTGGTCTTGATAATGTCTCGAAATTGGTGACATGAATTGTCAACGTTCCATTACATGAAGGTTCTGAGCCTTTTTTTCAAAGGACTATATTGGGGTTGGGGGGGGGGAGAGATAATAGATAGATATATCACTGACACATACTTGAAATCCATGAAAACCTTGAAGACGTTCATCCCCAATGGAGCCTATAGAGGATGTTGTCCATGTCTTGTGCGTGTGTGTTTTGCTGGTTATCTCCACCCTCCTTTTCTGCACACTGGAGTCACGTCATAGTCGCCCACATGGTTCTCGCCAACTGCACTTACAGTGGGCTCCGATGATAAGACAATAATCAATATGGCTGTGTGCTGGGAAAGCCCACCCACAATCCTGCTACCGTGTTAGCTAACTTTGTCATAGAACATGCCCAGAATGAGAAAGAGTGAGAGCATATAGAAAGGTTTGATCGGTTGATTTACATCACAAATAACTGGAATATCGATTGATATCACACATGGTCGACAAACGTATTAAACTTTAAGTTTATTTATCAACATCCATGGTGACTGATCAACACACCTGGTGACTGATCATAACTAATGGTCACTGATCAACACCATTTTCTATTCCCTTAATATACCGATAGTGCATTGCCCCCACTCTACTAAGAGATAGTAGGTATATTGATTTTCTTGTATCAACTGTCCTCAACTGTCTCTGATTCATGGCAAAATTCCACAAGATTTCCTGACTTTCGCTAACCATTTTCCCCCCATGGCTGGGTAGTACATTCATGTTTAAAAAAAAAAGTTTAAAAAAAAAAAAAATATATATATCCGACCCACCAACCCTACATTTTCTTGCCATATTACCTGAAAGAAACATTTTTTTGGGCCTTACCATGTCAATTTCTGCTCACTTTTACAAATTTGAGATCTATTGCCTGTACCTGCTCATGCTATTTTGTAAAATGAAAGCCATTGTTCAGCTTCTCGTTTCTAAACCGTCTTGAAAAGTGCAGTCGAAAATGAGGGACTCAAATCTCATAGGATACTCCAATGTTGCCAAAATTACTCGGAGCCGGCACACCGACTTTTGATAGTGTAGAATCCTAATGGCCGGTGTGAGCTGTTAATAAAGATACATTTAAACTAGTAGCATTTAATCAAGATAATATGACATGTGATATATGACATCAATACATATGGGTCGATGTGTAAATGACCTGTGTAAGATTTAGCGACTCAGGCCATATTAGAAAAGTTTTGGCAACACTGTACTCACTGATAGGCGATTGTAATGACCCAGGAGGACACCCCTGAGTCAACCACTGCTGCATCTAATACCTAAAGTGAAACAGCACAAGGCACCCTCCACTAAAACTGTTATCTGGGCTCCATTTCTCACCAGTTATCATTGATGCCGATAACCGCCAAAGCAGCAGCTAAATGTGCACGTTATCTACCAGAGAGGGAATGAATCCTGGGGGAGTTAAAACCCCAGCCATGTCTGTTTATTTTAACTCGGTGTCGAGCCAAGAGACAGACAGCTGTATTTTTATCAGACTGATTCCCAGAGGACTGCTTGTCAATTTCTTGCTGAAAACTGACACCTGGCAATCTGCAGACACTTTTAGAGTAAGACATGCAGGTGTTGCTGGGCAATGCTGCCGTTCTATATGATGTGTTGGGACATAACACGGTGTTAGCAAACTTAACACTTAGCTATTAAGAATGGCATCATCCGTAGATGAATTGGATTCCTGCTTTGTGCCATTTCTATATATAGAGGGTGATAACCTTGAGTCACTTACAGTGAGACACTCATCAACATGTTATCATCTGAAGTATCCTGGTAGTGATAGCAAACACATCTTCCGATACTGTGCGTGATATGGAACACTTACAGGTCTATCTCTGAATGATACTTATAACTTAGTAGTACCTGTTGACAGACTCCAACCTATCGAGGTACTCTAAACTAATCCTTATTCTCATTGAAATGGATACATTGTTATTAGTTGCTTCATATGACACTTACTTTAATTGTTTAAAGTTTAGATTTCAATATTTCAAACTGATGTAAAAAGCCGATTGAGATACATTTGCCGAGATGGACTATCCACCAGTTCTCATTTGATGATCATAACTGGCTATTGAATACCCACCACAGGGGGGCCAACTGTATTAGTCCATCTCTGGTTAGCGACTGAGTCGGCTCATCAGATTATCAGCCTGTCTGCAGGTGGGTATCGATTTATAGCAGGTAACAGTAGCTAAATCAAAATGTGTTTTAATTATCTGGCAAATAGAAAATGAATCCTTGGCATGTCTATGACTATTTTACTAACATTTTGCGTTGAGGGTACCGAGACCTGCCAGTCGCCTGGGCTCGGCAACTGTGGAGAAAAACAAGCACTTCCATATTATCATACCATAAATTCCCGCATATAACCGGTATAACCCACGGGTTATAAGATTCCCCTAAAGTCGGGTCATTCGCGAGGAGCGGGTTATACGCAGGAATTTACGGAAAGTGCCGTAAAAATGTGCGTAGAAGCAACGGCTAGTACACAAAATCCGATTGCATGTGCGGCTTCTAGGATCGCCCAAGGGTCACGGTGTGGCTTGTATGAGAGGTTATATATGTATACTACAGTACTTAAAAGTCGCCATAATCAGATGCCCTTAGGGGTTCGGCTAGTAATATGCGAGTTTGGCTTGTACGCAAGGTTTTACGGTATGATAGTAGATCTATGATATTGTGTGGGAGGGGTGGTTAACCGTTAATAACACCTACTACATGTACAGTAGGTGTCAGGGG